>PVKP010002328.1:0-61298 GCA_004027715.1 Plecturocebus donacophilus
CGCTGTCTCAGAGCCTTTTTTTAGTTGAATGGTCGATTCCCATTTTTGCATGAATAGTTTCTCTCTTTATTTTACCACCTTTAAAGTAATTTCTTAAAAATTATGCCCCATTTAATCTATTAGTTGTTTACTTTTTAATTCCTTCATTTTTTATGCTTGGAAAGGTCTTCCCTACTCGATATCAAATTAAGTAGTCATATATATTTCTTTCTACTTGTTTTGCAGGAGGTTTTTCTTTGTCCTTACCAGCTGATTGGCTATTTTATTTTACCCCTTTTAAAGTACTTTTTAAAAAATTATGTCATATTTGGCCGGGTACAGTGGCTCACGCCTGTAATCCCAGTTCTTTGGTAGGTTGAAGCAGGTGGATCATGAAGTCAGGAGTTCGAGACTAGCCTGAAAAATATGGTGAAACCCCCGTCTCTACTAAAAATGCAAAAATTAGCTGGACATGGTGGCGCGTGCCTGTAATCCCAGCTACTCGGGAGGCTGAGGCAGGAGAATCGCTTGAACCCAGGAGGCGAGGTTTTAGTGAGCTGAGATCACGCCACTGCACTCCAGCCTGGGCAACAGAGCAAGACTACATCTCAAAAAAAAAAAAAAAAAAAAAAAAAAAGTCATATTCAATCTATTAGTTGTTTACTTTAAATTTCTTCCTTTTTATGCTTGGAAAGGCCTTCCCTACTCAACACCAAATTAAATAGTTATGTATATTTCTTTCTAATTGTTTTATTGGAGTTTTTTTCACGCTTCTTACCAACTAATTGGCTATAACAATATTAACCGCAAAAATCAGAAATAAAAAAAATATTTGTCCAGAACTTGGCATATTTTAAAGGGAAGCCAATAATCACACAAATGGAAAGCTATATAAAACACAGCTGAAGTTATCACTGAAGTCAAGATACAAGTTGTGTTTCAGAAGCTGGCCACAACAAGCACAACATCAAAAATGAAAAAGAGGAATTCAGGAGAAAAAAATACTATCAGTACTAAAATAAATATATCTGGATATAAGTGACCATGGGTTAAGAGTAGCAAAAATTATCCATAAATCATTTTTTATAATAAACTAATGTTCATTTACTTCAGTTCTATGAGGCTTACAGGGAAAAAAACTGTTCACAAATTTTCATTTTATGATAATTAAATTGAAAAAGAATACCTGTTACTAGCATGACAGGGAAGGAAGAGTATATAATTAAATATTGTAGGAAGCCAAATAAACTTACCCTAGAGTTACAGCAAATAGTATGGCCATAACCACTAGAGCCTGCAACTCGGTATCTATACTCTTAGAATTTTTAAGCTCAGTTTTTAATAGAAAGTAATGTGCCAATGGTGTTCATTTCTAAACTGCTTACAAATAAAAGCCAAAAATAATAAAAATGTTTAAACACACAATAAAATGTACCCATAAAATAATAATTAAATATAGATAACAGTTAGAACTATGAATTTTTAAAATGACATAAAATCATATGTATTTGATGACTAAAACCATGTTGAAAATGAATATGAACCAGCCTGAAAAGAAACACAGAAATGCAAACAACATACATCATGATGGTGACAAGAATAACATTTCTCTTTTTAGAAAAATGTCCTTAGTATAAAATTATTTGTGCAGCAAACATAGTTAATAAAAAGCTTTATAAAGGTTCAAATCAGTGTTTCCTCTGGTGTATTCTGCAGGATGCCAGCTGTTATCCCAGCAAGGCTGGGCACAAGAGGACAGATTGGTAGAAAGGTTTTGTGCCAAATAATATAAGATATATGGATATATGATATTTAAGTGTAGTTTAATTGTGTTTTGTTTCCTCTTAGAGCTATTTGTTTGTTTACCTGTTTAATGGCAGAAACTCTCAGACACTATTTTAGGAGAAAAAGCAGGTCATTTCCCATGTTTATCTGTAAAAAGAACTTGATCGATAAAGCTTTGCTTAGGACTGGTATCCCACAGAAGGTGCTCCTCTAGATCTCTGAATCCACTAGGAACATATGCCATATTAAAATCTCAATCAGTTTAGGGGCCACTTCTGTCTCTCATCAACTAAAGCATAACTACAAAATTTTATATTCTTTAATATGCTCTGGTTAGTTGATAAACTATAACTCATGGGAACTCAGTGTGTTTTTTTCTAAGTCTCAAAGAATGTCTTAATATACTTTTAGATATTATAAAATTAATACATCCAAACATACCAAAATTTCTATACACTACCATTCACTTCCTGTTTTAAAACAGTTAATATATTGAAACTGAATAAGTTTACTGAATTACTCCTGTATTTGCTGACCATATGCTAAATTCTGAGATATACATTGTAAGATATACTTAGATGAATAAAGCTTATCCCTGCTTTAAAGACATTCCCAGTCAAGAGTGTAGGTTATGTAAGGGGGATGGAGCCAGGACAACAAATACAGCAATAACTCTAAGAAAAGTTGTAACAAAATGGGAAACAAATAAAGGGATATAGAAGTTAGGAGGAGAGTAAGATGGAAGCATTTTAAGGAATCAGATAGATTCATCAAGGAGGGAGACTGCCTGTTAGATGGACTTAAAGGACATGTAGAAGCTCTCCTAGATAGACAGCAAAAAATGATTCCAAGTTGCCCGTGAAGAAAAGCCAGGGGTATGTTGGAGAGGAATGTTTCAGACTTGTCAGGGCATAGGGTTTCCTTAGAGAAACATGAGAATGTTTTTTTGGAATATGAGCTATGAGCTTGAGTCTGGAACACAGGACCCATGAGTGGTAGGCTAAGGTACTTAGAGTTAATTAGGTAGCCATAGAAGCACACTGAATGCTTTTTCAGCAAGAAGATTAGAACTTCAAAAATTAATTGGATGCAGGTGCATCCAGATTAGGGGTTTTAGCATTGGAGAAATGACTCTCAGGAACACAGACAGAAAGACAAAGACAGAGACAGAGGCTGAGAGAGCAGATTAAATTCTGTGACGGGAGGGAGGACAGTACAGAATTAAGCAGCTGCTTGGAGGTTTTGGATGGTTCAAAACTGTCATCAGAAAGCAGCAAGAAAAACAAAGAGATTAGAAAGTTCATTTGTCAAGAATAGTCAGTAATGGTGAAAGAAAAATCAATTAGTTAACCAGAAGAATGCATTCAGGAAGAAAAATTTTAAAGTATTAAAGTATATTCAATGAATCTACCTACACTTATCTTTAAATTTTAATTCGATCACAGTAGTACTATTGCAAAATAGCACAATCATAATATACATTTGGGACATAGGCTAACAGGAAATAAGACAAGTGAATACTGTCTTTCACCTCCTAAATTTGCTGGGGTCATAGGCTTCACAAAGCTTATTTAAGCATCCCATGAAGTCACTCCCCTAATGACTAGTACAGAATTACTTTCTAGGGATTCAGTCCATCCCTATAATTTTATTTTCTGAGACCAAGTGGGCTGAGAGAGCCACAGTAGTTTATCCATTAACCCTGTCTGTTTCCACAAAAAGTGGAATAGAAATTGGTCAGTTCAGCATCTTCAAGCATACTGTAATATAATGGTAGAATTCTTTTTTTTTTTAATTGCATTTTAGATTTTGGGGTACATGTGAAGAACATGCAAGATTATTGCATAGGTACACATAGGAACACTTTTACACTGTTGGTGGGAGTGTAAATTAGTTCAACCATTGTGGAAGACAGTGTGGCAATTCCTCAAGGACCTAGAAATAGAAATTCCATTTGACCCAGCAATCTCATTACTGGGTATATATCCAAAGGATTATAAAGTGTTCTACTATAAGGACACATGCATATAATGGTAGAATTCTTGAGACTGGAGAAGTCATTTACCAAAATCAGCATCTGTGACAGAGTTCAGGAAAACCCTTTAGGCCTTCTCAATAACGTTATTCATGTGTAGGGTTTATTTTTTAAAATATTCACTAATATAATTTTAGCCACTCATGTCATCTTTACAAATCCAGTAATACCTCTGCGTGCATCTTTTGTGTCAATGCTAACACACCTTGCCTCTTTTGGACCTTAGGCTAAAGTTCTTGGATACCCTGCTGTGTATTATTGCAGGCATAAAACAAGTGTGCAAGGAGACTGTTTCCATTGCTATGGAAATATCATTTAATTTCCTAATTAAATTAGTAGGTATATAAATGCAAATCCATAGCATTTGATTATTTATATACGTAATTAGTAGGTATATAAATGCAAAACCATAGCATTTGATTATTTCTGAAGTTTGGCAACAAAGTCTGTTGTTCATGTCTGAGGACAAAGTCTCTATGTTTTCAACACTTTTATTCAAAGCAAGAATTAAGAACTTAAACTGTCTGGCATTTTAATGCTTATCAATTGATTTGCTACACATGAGAGAAATGAAAGAATAAATCAAGAAACATATGTAAGTCATTTATTCTTCCCCTCAAGCAATATATATATATATATGAACTTATCTATCTACTAATAAATAAAAACTAGTGGTGGCATTTCCCTTACATAAGAATTTCTTTAAATCATAACTTCCCTAGTGGTTATAATTACAAAATGAGATTTTAGCAATCCATCTATTATGTAAAGCTAAGCATAAATGACATCTTCTTTCCTCTCCTCCATCAAATTTTATCTAATTTGGGCTTTGCAACAAGGTAAGAAAGAATACAAATTATTCAGATGAAGCACAACATTTTAAAAAGTGTTAAAATTCTAAAACCCATTTCTGTCTCCCTATTCTAGGAAACTAATTCACCAAGGAACTCCGTATCCTGAGTGTTCTGTGCTCAAACTTCCCCATTTGAAACAAAGCACACTAAACTGAACCTTCTCTTCCTGCTTCCCTCTCACTTGCCTTCCAGCATATCTAAGTCTGCTAAACAACTTTAGAAACATATAACACGTAATTTCTCTTTTCACTGACTCTTCAATGCTATCAGATTTCTGAGATGACCGCTTGACTGAAGCTACTCTGGCAAAGATCAGGTGAGATCCACTTCTTACTTAACAAATACAGTGGCCTCTAGTGGCCTCTCTTGAGTCTTTAACCTCCCTGATCTGTGAACAACATCTGATGATCACCTTTCCCACCTGAAAACAAGGGAAACTCGGGAAACTCTTCCTTCATACCTTAAAAGAAGTTAAGAAAAAAATAATAAACCAATGAGGCACTTGCCTCCCCCTTCTCCACTCTTCACTATTCAGAATGTGCACATACCAACAGTGTGAAAACTAGAAATGGTTTGTCAGTAAAAAGATACGTTTTCTTTTTATTGATCAACTATTTCTGCTAGTTGTATGGAAAGCAACAGTAAAACACCTTTGTTTTGCTGGAGAAGTGATGCATCCTGCTAACAAGAGACGGCATTTTTTTGTTTCTCTTTTACTGAAAGCATATTTTACACAAACCACTAAACCCACAAGGGTTACAGTTTAGTTTAGCAAGCTTCATTTTTAAAATGTTATCCATGCCAATAATCGATTTGTGTAGTAAGGTAAAGGATGTAGCTGGAAGGAGAATTCTGCTGGCTTAAATATCAGAAATCAGGATGAAGTGAAACCAAAGCTAATCTCCCACCACAGAAAGGCTTCAGAACAGACCACAAAGTAGTCATGGGGTCATTGTTTGGCTGCTGGTCTGACCAGCTTTCAGTCTCTTCTCATCACTAGCAGGGCTCCAGTGGCTCCTCAGACCAGGCTGCACAGCTGCTACAATCTTTTTTTTTTTTTTTTTTTTTTTTGAGACAGAGTCTCACTCCGTCACCAGGCGCCAGGCTGGAGTGCAGTGGCGCGACCTCTGCTCACTGCAACCTCCGCCTCCCAGGTTCAAGCAACTTTCCTGCCTCAGCCTCCCGAGTAGCTGGGACTACAGGGGCGCACCACCACGCCCCGCTAATTTTCCTGTATTTTTAGTAGAGACGGGGTTTCACCATATTGGCCAGGATGGTCTCGATCCTCTGACCTCGTGATTTGCCCACCTCGGCTTCCCAAAGTGCTGGGATTACAGGCGTGAGCCACCGCGCCCGGCCACAACTGCTACAATTTTAGAGCTACCAAGTAGCTGCAATCCTAGTCCACCAAGGAGCTTCCCGGTTCAGCCTTTATCATTTCTTGAGTCATTTCTTACCCTTCCTTTCTCTTGTTGATGGTCATAACCCAAAGACCTCATGGCTGAAAGCAGTAAACAGATGTAAGATTTGATCTTACAACTGTCTCTCTTTGTTCATGTATGTTTGGCTAAAAATTCAAGCCAAAAGCTAAAAGTAGGAGTACAATTTTTCTTTTCCAAGTGTTTTTTCTTTTTCATTTTGCTGACTTTCTTGACTTCAGAAGTAAATACCGTCTTAGGATTCCTCTCTCTCCCCTGTTAAATTTTTTCATTATTTGTCACTTAAGCAGTGGTATTCCTGAGGATGCAGACCCCATACTTATAATGCTTTATGCAACCCATAGGGCATTTCATCTACTTTCACAGCTATAACTGTCAGTCACCTCCTGTTTCACTCTAAAATTTCTAATTTGAATACCAACAGCTCCAAAGTCCAGACCTTACTCATAAATGTCTACTGAAGACTTGCATCTAGAAGTCCTGTAAGCCGTTCCTATTTTACATCATTAAAACCAAACATCAGCTAACTCCGAAATTATGTTTCGCACAAGAAGACACATGATAAGGTTCACAGTTACCCTTGTCTTTGCCTTTGTCCTGAGTCTCGCATTCAGATGGTTCCTAAGTCTTCTCACTTCTATAATAATCAGTTCTGTTGTCTCCATCCCTATCACCTCCTCATGCCTCATCTCTCCTCCTAAGCACTCTGGCAACTGCATGATTTGTTGAGCCTTAAATTTACATTGACATTCCTACCTCCATGCTTTCCCCTCAACCTGGAATGCTATTTCCTAATTTATCTTTATAGGAAACTCGTATTACATGTTCAAGTTCCTATTGAAATGAGGATCTTCTAGACCTTTGTCTAATTCTGTTTTACTTTAAATACTCATTCATCACTGCTATCTATAACTTCCAATATACCTCTACACCATGTCATATTCTTCAGTTGTTTGTTTATGGGTCGCAGTTTTCCACAATATATCATTAGATGTCCTGGGGTAGACACCACCTCTTACTTATCCTGGTATCACAAATAGAGTACCTCTAAGACAGGCAATTAAGAAATGTCTTTTCAGCTATATTATGGCTGGATATAAACATAATAATTAAATGTTATTTTCAAAGTAAATAAATGTTCATTTTGTGATTGTATGAACATAGTACAATTGTACTCTACAATGTAAATTGGCTTGAGTTCAACTCTAGTGAAAAATATATATGATTTAATATTATGACAAGGAGTAACTTGTAGATTCCAAATGGAAAAACAAAACCAAAAATAATTAATTTGTTTGTCTTATAAGCATAATTCATATGCAATATTTACCTTTTTAAAGTGTACAATTCAGTGGATGTTTTGTAGTTTATGCACAAACAGTATGTGCAACCATCACCACTATCCAATTCCGGAATTTGCATCATCTCAAAAAGAAAACTCCCCGTCTGGACAACACAGCAAGACCCTGTCTCCACAAAAATAATAATAGTAATCAGCCAAACATTGTAGCATACACCTATAATCCCAGCTATTGGGGAGCCAAGGGGAGAGGATCGTGTGTGCCTAAAAGTTTGAGCTGCAGTAAACTATGATTGCACCATTGCACTTAACCTGGCAACAGAGTGAGACTCTGTCTCCACGTCTCTAAAGAGAGAAAAAAAAAACGAAAAGGAAAAATGTGAGTCCATTGGCATTCATTCCTCCTTCCTCCCTTCCGCCAACCCGACAACCACTAGCCTACTTTTTGTCTACATAGATTGGCGAATTCTGGACATTTTATGTAAATTCAATCATATAATATGTGACATTTTGTGTCTGGCTTCTTTCACTTAACATAATGTCTTCAAGGTTAACCATGTTTCACGTGTATCAGTATTTATTCCTATCTATGGCAGAATATTATTCCATTGTATAAATATACCTTATTTTGTGTGCTCATTCTTCAATTAATAGATGTCATATTTTTCCACTTTTCGGCTTCAATAAATAATGCTGCTAGGCATATAAATGTACAGAGTTTCATGTGGACATGTTTTTGCTGCTCTTCAATACATACCTAAGAATAGAATTGTTGGATTATAAGAAAATTTCATATTTAACTTTTTGAGGAACTAGCAAATTGTTTTCCAAATTAGATGCATCATTTCATATTCCCTTTTAAATTTACACTGACATTCCTACCTTAATGTATAAGAATTCCAATTTCCCCACATTGTTTACCAACATTTGTTATTAATGTTCTTTTTTATTAGAACTGGTCTAGTAGGTGTGAATTCATATTTCATTTTGGTTTTGATATGCACCCACTTGATGATGCTGAGCATCTCTTCATGTGCTTATTTGCCATTTGCATATCTTCTTTGGAGAAATGTTTATTCTAGTACTTTGCCCATTTTTAAATTTAGGTATTCTTTTTATTATTAAGTTGTAATAGTTCTTTATATATTTTGAAGAATGGATTCTTATTGATATGATATGTTCTTCCATTCTTGGGTTGTCTTTTCATTTTCCTGATGGTGTCCCTTGATGCATAAAAGTTTTTAATTTTGATGAAGTCCAATTTACATTATTTTTCTTTTATTGCTTTTGCTTTGGGTGTCATATCTACAAATCTACTCCCTAATCCAAGAAACCAATGCCTAATCCAAGGTCATTAAGATTCACACGTATGTTTTCTTCCAAGAGTTTTACAGTTAGCTCTCATATTTAGGTCTATAATGCATATTGAAGTCTATCATCAATTTTTTTATATGGGGGGAGAGAGTGGTCCAAATTCATCTTTTTCATGTAAATGTTTATTCAGTGTCTGAGCACCATTTGTTTAAAAAACTATTCTTTCCCTCATTATATTGTCGTCACCCTTGTGGAAAAATCAATTAATAAAATAAATATGTGGGTGTATTTCTGAATGTCCAATTCTATTCCAATGATCTAAATGTCTATGTTTATGCTAATACCACTTAATCTTGATTATTATATTTTAGCAGTAAGTTTTGAAATGAAGATGTGTGTCTTCCAACTTTGTTCATCTTTTTAAAGATTGTTTTAGACTATTCTTACTTTACAAATGAAGTTCAGAATGAGCACAGCAATTTCTGCACCAAAAAAGAAAAAAAATGGAAGCTGGGATTTTCACAGCAATAACATTGAATCTCCAGCTCAATTTGCCTTACTGACAATAGTAAGATTTTTTAGGTCTTCTCTAAATTCTTGTCATGTTATTTTGTAGCCTTTAGTATCTTCACTAAGTATTTGCATTTTCTTGAGTGAAAGGCAAATAGTAACAGTATGGATTGTTTTATAATTATAATAAAGTATGAAAAATAAAAATTATACAAAGTTAGCATTTTACCAGTTGAAACATTTTATGATGCAATTTACTTATAATTTTGATATAAAATATTGTAAATTCATACTCAAAAAGGAGCATTTATTTCATATGGCATTAACTTGCCTTTGGTTAAGAACAACTGCAAATGTAAGATAAAGTGAGCAACAATAAAATGTAATACACCTGGATTTAAGATGTCAGCTATTCATAACAGCAACAGCAAACAAAAATGCTTTCCAAAGGCAACCAGTCATCAAGAAAAGTTCATCAAATAAACAGAAGCATCTCAAATTATTCAAAGTAGAACAGAAAACAGCTATATGTTGTTAACCGATAGTTTTATTCAAACTTATCATATTAGTATTATTCTGACTCATCTTTATGGTGTAATTCTTTAAGAAAAGACAGTTAACTGAATTTTTAAACTAGATTCAGTGATTCAGCACTCATAAAAGTCTCCTGCAGTTTCATGAACCACGACTGACACTTGCTACTAATTTCACGTACACAGTCAATACTCTACAAAGCAAAATGCCTGTTTGCAACAGTAAAAATTATACCATCTATTTAAACTAACTCATTAGGTTGGTACAAAAGTAATTGTGGTTTTGTCATTACTTTTACTAATGTAATGTAATAACGTACTGTAAAAGCAATCTTGCCATCATTTTTAATGGCAAAAACCGCAATTACTTTTGCACCAACCTAATAGTAAGGCTCACAGGGTTTTATGAAGATGGGTTCATTAATGATAAATCAATACTGATATGTATTCATAAAGACTAGACCAGATGAACAATTACAATTCAAGGCAATTAGCCCATTTTCTCAATTTGCATAATCAGTGAATGGTTTTCATTCAAAATAAACATTTCCCTGATTTTAAAAGTCATGAAAATACTACCCAAGTTAAGTTTCCTCAGGTTTGAATAAGAAGATCTTACTGCCAAAAAATAAAATTCTGGGTAAGAACTGGAGACCGTAAAACCTCCTTAGAGGTGCTGCACTAGCTACTGTATCAATACTGACACATTTCTAACAAACAATGCTGGAATGAAGATCCAGTATTAGCACAACAGCTTCAATATTCAAATAATGGCAAAATATTTTTAAAAATCAGATATCCAAAGAATAAAGTCACTTAGATAAAGTTTAATATCACAGGCATTAGCATAATCACACATGTTGTCACCACCATTAGATCATTATTCACTGAACTCAAAAAGACATGGCCTATGACTTTGAATGGCATACAAAAAAAGTCACTATGAATTACTGAGAAACATCTATAAAAGTGCCAAGTAAATTTCTGGAAGTGAATATATGAAACTCACGTACACACTATGCTTACTCCAAAGGGAAAGATCACAAATATACTGATACTGGTATAAATCTACTTAGATTACCACGGAAAAGACAGATCTTGAGAATAATTTTAAAAACAAAAAAGGTGTACTTGGACCACAGTATAAATAGTGTATTTCCAATTTGAATAGTATCTCATTCACACTAAATCTAAGATAGAAGAAAAACTTATTTAAAATTAGAAGACACTAAAAGAAAAAGTCTAAGTATTATATTTATCATTTTCATTTAAATAAGACATGCAAGTGTGTGAGTGTGTGTGTGTGTGTGTGTGCGCGCGCGTATTTAAACCACAAACTCTTATGCTAACATATAAAAGAGGTATACAAATTGATAAGAAAAGCACAAGGGCACATTTTTGAACCAATAAGGTATTTCAATAAGGTGACAGGAGACAAAACCAAATATAAAAAGCAAAAAGAATAATTTCTACATCAGTAATAACCTATTAGGAAATATTAAAGAATAAAATCCCTTCCCCAACAGTAATAAAATCTCATAATAACACAAAATGAGAAATGTTTCCTTCTGTAAAGAAGGCTATTTATGTTACTGAAGGACACAAAAAGACTTGAATAAATAAAGAGACATGCCAATGGAAAGATTATGAATTTAGAGTTGCCACTTCTCCCTCAAAATTACCTTAAATTAAATACAATACTAACTAAAATACAGTTTTGTTTTAAAATTGACAACCTGATTATCATATTCTTCTGAAAAAAAAAAGATGTTAAAATAGAGATGAAACTTTGGCAAAAAGCCATCACCTACTGGAAATCATAATAGTAGTTTTAATAGTATATTACTAATTAAGGAATAACAACAAATTCTTTGTACCCAGAGAATATAATTAAGTCCTTAAATTAAAATAAGATAAATTACTCATGCAAAAATAAACTGGAAAAAAAAGAATGTACTCATCACAGCAAAAGGCAAAACATTAGGCCATTAGAAAACAAATGAAAAGATAACCTCTAGAAATCTGTGAAACAAATTTATATAAAAAGGAGGTATTCTTCTTACCTACTCATTGGTAAACTTTTACAAGCTTAAAATTATCATGTATTGCAAAAAGGTAAAGAAATATGCACTTTCATATTGTTGGTGGAAGGCAAATGGGTACAAACAATTGGAAGAGCAATTTGTTACTATTAAAATTTAAAATGCACACACCTTATGACCCAACAATTACATTTATGAGTTTACCTTTGAAAAATACAATAGTCCATATATACAATAACCTGTATAAGGATGCTCATCTTAGCATTGTTTGAAATATAATAGCACAAACAAACTGAATGTACATGGAAATGATTAAATAAACCATGGTACAACCACACCATAAAACAACAGACAGCAGTTAAAACAACAGTGTATATCGTTTTGTACCAGGGTGGAGATATCTCTAAACTATATGTAAAGGGAAAATAAAGTATAGGACATCGTGTTGCCATTTAAGAAATATATATATATATATATATATATATATATATATATATATATGTACCGCTACACAGACCTTGACCTCTATTTCTTTGAAGCAGTCTCCTGGAGCCCCCAAAATCAACCTTCTGCCCATGACATGGCCCATACTGAAGGCAGATCAACCCAGACATTTTATCTCTGTACACAGCCAAAAATTTTATACTTAAATTCCAAAAAAATGCAATGTTACACAAAAACTAATGTAAAGGAAGAATTTTTATTATGGCAGGAAACGTTTAGATACATTTAGTTAAAAATAATATACAAATGTGTATATACCTATGCTCTCAGCTGTGCTTAAAAACTCCCCCACTATATGATAAACTCAGATGTACTCTTGGGGGAAAAAGAAATTCACCAAATGTTCACGGAATAGTTGGACTGTAGTGAATTTTATTTTCCAGATTCTTTTTCTTATTATTTTCTAGATGTTCTACAATGGGCATTTATTACTGTAAGTGCAAAAGACAAAACATGTTCTTTCTGAAACAATGTATCTTCTGTTATTGAATTCTTGAGATACCTCTGTATAGATAATGCCAAAATATTTCTCTACTCCCAGCCTCTCCCTTTCATTCTAGTCTCACTTTTCAGCGACCTACTGAGCAGTTATCAGTGTCCCAGCTTTAGTTTCCCGAATGTGATTTCTCCACCTCTCCCACTGCTGTGCTCATTGATCCCATCTCCCTGCCAGGTTAGCCCTGCCCCAGTTCCCAGACCAAGACAGGACTGATTTAAAAGTACTAATACAAGGCCATCCCCTCCTCCATACTCTTATTCCCATCCATTGCTGAAGCAAAGTTTCTGATTCTGTATCAGCCTGGATTTTTGATCCAGGCCACTGTGGAGTCAGTACCACACTACAGGACACACTCTGTCATTCAGTCTGGTATTAAACTGTTCAGGTACTCATCTTACAGCCCCTACTAGACTATCAACTTATGAGATAAGGCACTGTATCTTACTCATGTATGGCTCCAGGACTGTGCCCGCCCACTCCCCCCCGCAAAAAAAAACAGTGGTTTCCATAACTTATAGAAAGCATTTGATGAATGGCTGTTATATTTGGCCAGAAATATACTCAGAGTGAGTTCAGAGACTTAGTTCGATCAACAAGCATTTATGAAGGAATTACTGTGGGCCCAGCAATGAAAACAGGAGAATACTAGAAAAATGGAAGATGCAGCTCCTATCCTTGAGATAGAATCTAGAGTGGTTGAGAACACCTTAAAAAAAAAAAAGTAGAAAATAATTACTGTTTTGCCTTCTGCCTTAACAAGCAAAACATGAAAATCTTCTTGCCTGAGGTCCTGATTTCACAGATGGGCAAACTGCAATCGAATTTGCCTGCCTGGATTCCAGACTACTGCCAGCACTGACTTTTGCTTCCTGTCCCAACTCCATGGGCCCCAATGGGCTTGGCTTTGCTTGTCACTATTTGTATGCTTGCCCACTTTAAATTGTTCCCTTGGATCCAGACTCCCTCCCTCTTCAGTTCACACTGTGGGCTAGGATCTAAATTTTCTCCTTCTTGTCCTACATTGCCCTGCGTCACCTGTTTCTTCATACACAATCCTACAATTAAAAGTTGTGACTACAATCTCAGCTTTTTGCTTCAACCTCTTGCCAAAAGGCTGAGAACAAGGGAGGCCTCTAAATCAAATTGTAATAAACACTGCTTCTTGCTTACCCAACAATCATTTACCCCTTCCATATTAACAGAATTGCCACTCTGTTCATCAATTCCCTAACCCCCTCCACCCAGTGAATGCTAATCCCTTATGTAGTCCCAGCTGGTAAATTGTGATTTAGTCTAAGCCTGTCATTCGTGGTATTCCCATTCCCCTTGCCATTGAATAGATTGGGAATGTCCATGGGATTCACTGTTGGCCAGTGAGATAAGAGAGAAGTCTGCAGGAGGGATTTTGGCAAAACTCCCCCATTCTGCAGGAAGAGACACTGCTGCTGCATGACGGTGTGCTAGGAACTAAAGAAGTGATCATGGCACTGGTTGAGGAAGCGGTCAACACACAAACCAGGCACAGACAAGAGAAATGTAAAGGTAGAAACTAAGTCCAGGTCTCCCATCTTCTGCATTTCTTGTCACTTTTAGAAATCTTTCCCAATGTACTCCCCTTCCTCTGCTGCCAGGTAACATATATTAAATAGCACACCTTAAAATTTATATATATATCGGCAGCTTGGTTTTCTATCTCAAAGGAGTAACTTTAAAATAGGAATTTGACAGATATTTTGGTTGTTTTTAGTTTGAAGCTATTATGAGTAAGCTGTTATTAATTTTCATGTGAAAGTCCTTGTACATATGTTTTCATTTCACCTGGGAGTGGAATTTCTGGATCGTATGGTGAGAGTATTTTTAACATTAAGAGAAACTGCCAAACTGTTTCCCAAAGTACTGCATTCCCACCAGCAATGTCTGAGTATCACAGTTGCTTCACATCCTCTCCAAAACTTGGTATTGCCAGTCTTTACAATCTAGTCATTTTAGCATTTGTATAGTGGTATCACATTGTGGTTTTTAATTATTTTGGTGAATTATAGAGTCAAACACCCTTTCATGTGCTCATAGGGTATTTGTATATTTTCTTGTGTGAAGTATCACTTCACATATTTTGTTCATTTTTTAGATGGATTGCTTGTCTTCTTAGTGAGTTGCAAGAGTTCTATATATAGTCTAGATAAAGTCCTTTGTCAAATGTATAGAGAGGGATATGTAGTTCTAACAAATCTTTTGTCTTTTGAAGAGCAAAAGTTCTTTCTTTAACTTTGATAAATTCTAATACATCTTTTCTTTTAAATTTTATGGTTAGTGCTTTTTAGGTCCTAAGGGATCTTTGCCTAATCCAAAATTACAGATTATCCTCTATACTTTTTTCTAGAAGTTTAAATACTCAAAATCATAGATGAATCCCACAAACATTATTCTCAATGAAAAAAGGAATATAAAAATGAGTACGTGTTCTGTGATTCAACCTATATTAATTTCTAGAATAGGAAAAACGAATCTATAGAGACAGAAAGCAGATCAGTCAGAAGAGAAGTTTTTAGGGTAACAAAAATATTCTGTATCTTGATTGCAGTGATGGTTACACAGGTGTGTTTGTCAATCCACAACAAAGTATTCACTTGAAATGGATACACTTTATTGTATAAAACATATGCCCAAAATTTCATTAAAATAATTTTAAAGGGAATTTGGAGCTGGATTGCTAAGAAGACTGGTGACCACCAGGTCCTCTGAAACAGAATTTGGGCATAAGCAAGGCTTTACTATGCCTGAGGCAGAAATACTAACCTTAAAATATATATATATATAACTTCTTAAATAAACATCACCTCATTCTAAATGCATAAATATCAGATAATTTTTCACAAACATTCGGATGACTGAAACAAGCCAACCACACACTGGGAGATTCCCTAAATAGTTGTAGCAACTGACTTGAACCTTCAATGTGGGAAGAACTTCCAACATGAAAGAGAGGGAAGGATGGAGAGACAAGAAAAGCCAGGTGTCTTACTCTCTCACAGTTTGTCCAGGACTGCGAAGCTAAATTTGCAATTTTATTGGGAAAGGGAAAGCATATGCCATGGAAGGTGAAGTTTTTTTTTTTTCTTGTGCAGCCGAAGTTTATGTTTCAAAAGAAAAATAAAATAGAACACAATGAAAATAAATCATTTTGCCTTGAAATTTTAAGGAAAATTCACATGCATAATTATACAATTTTATAGCTAGATATCTACATATCATCTAGTCTATGTCACTTAAAAGACAGATAAAATAAGTAAGAGTTGGAGAGTTTGAGCCTAATATTTAGTCACATAACTAATTAATTAGTTGGTTGAAAACCTGGAGAGGAATTCAGTTTCCTTGGTTCAATGTGTTTATAAAATTATAATCTCTAGCTCAATGCTCTACACAGAGCAGGTATTTTCAAAAAATACCTGTTGAATGAATTCATGCTGGGAAAAATAATAAAAAAAATACATGGAAAGCATAAGTGCAGCAGAGAGATGAAT
The DNA here is from genome assembly GCA_004027715.1 of Plecturocebus donacophilus. Lineage (NCBI taxonomy): Eukaryota > Metazoa > Chordata > Mammalia > Primates > Pitheciidae > Plecturocebus > Plecturocebus donacophilus. Next base: position 16,316 of record PVKP010002328.1, read on the forward strand.
TTAGATACAGATTTGTTTTTCCCCAAGACCTTATTATTTTTTTGTTTTTTTTGAGACGGAGTCTTGCTCTGTCACCCAGGCTAAAGTGCAATGGTGTGATCTCGGCTCACTGCAGCGTTCGCCTCCAGGGTTCAAGCGATTCTCCTGCCTCAGCCACCCTGACACTGGGATTACAGTCGCCAGACACCATGCCCAGCTAATGTTTGTATTTTCAGCAGAGTTTTCCCATGTTGACCAGGCTGGTCTTAAACTTCTGGCCTCAGGTGATTTGCCTACCTCCCAAAGTGCTGGGATTACAGGCATAAGCCAAGGCGCCCAGCCTTATCCAAGAAATTTGAGTCTTGTATATACTTCTTTACTCCACTTCCGTACATTAGGAAAAAAAAAACATATTTTGTGAAATTACTCTGGCAATTATCAATGCTGAAGAAAGAGAATGAAGTGGTAAACTCTAAAGAATTATAAGATACCCTTTCCTAGAAACAAGTGAGGACAAGTAGCTCTTTCTAAGGTAGTTAAGGGACATTGCTGCTTCCTCACTGAAAGATGGATTGATGATATTTAACAACTGCTTCAAGCCTTATGAATTTAAGTTAAACTTGAACAACTGAATTTTCACCAACTGCTTACAAATAAATCATGATAACATGAGATCCTCTGGTGATTTCTGGAGTCCTCGTAGTTTCTGGGTGGGTTGCAGAAGAACAACTGACATAGCTCCATCAAGAGTCCATGACTTTAGTTCCAAAACATCAAGGGGCCATAAAATAAGATATTGGATTTACTGCAGATACATAATGAACAACACAAACTCAATTTACACAATATGAATATCTCAGAAGCTTCCTACTAATTTTCTATTATGCCTCTGTGGCCCTTGAGACCATATAAAATTCAAGGACTTTTTTTTATCTCTAGCCCTGTGGCACGTCTACTCATTTAATGTAGGAACACTGTAGCAAGTTAGGCTCTTATTTAATGTATCTCCATCTCAGTGTGTCCCATAAATGTATTACCTGTCTTCCCCAAAACTGCCCAGCAAACAAAATAGTCAGATGTCTAAAAGTAGCAAGATATTTAAAAAATCAACATATGATTTACATTAGTTTTTTTTATCCCTGCTCTAGTTCGAAAAACTATTCATTGAAATGTATATATAAAACCTACTTTAAAACAAATAAAACATAGATTATAGTAGACATCACAGCAAAAATATAGAAAACTCTAATTGAACAGGTAGTTATGTATATTTCAACTCAAAAGAGAAAATAAAATTAATTCATTCTGTCTCATCCTTACACTACACCTCCCTCCCTGTTTAGTCACCACCTACACGTATGGGGAACACATCTGCTTTTTTCACTCCTGTTAATGCAAGTTTTCCTAATACCTGAAATGTAATAGTCTAACAGTTGTGTACACAGATAGGGCCTATAAATAAAAAGAAAAATAAAATCACTTTCAATAGTTAAGCCCTAGAAAATTAAACTCTGTAAAGTCAGACAATCACTATGTTTTGAATAATGTGTTACAAGTAATAATTTCAAAGAGGAATAGGATGCAAATTTACGGTTGAGCTAGAATTCAGCTCTGATATAAAAATTCACTTATAAGGAAAATAAAAATGTCAAAAGTAACATTTGTCAAAAATCTCCAGTAGTCTAACATAAAGGTGACGAGTAGTAACACATCTGAAAATGTTTTATTTAGATCTGCTGAATTATTAAAACATCAATTAAGAAAGATCTCCAAACAGAAAATAAAACTACTAAAGTCTATGGTTTGTTAGCTTTTAGAAGCATATTCATATTAGCTTTTAGAAATATATTTATGTTTATGACTAATACATCTTAAGATAATATTCAAGAGGATAATTTTGCATATTATTAGAACTATGAAACAGAAATATATGAGAAATATTTTACTATTTGGGAGAAAAAAATGAAATCATGTTTATTAAAATGGGTTAAACATGAGCATAATAAATACTGATACTTCAAACTTGAGGGCAAAATTTTCTAGAAATCCATTTTTGAATAAAAGAATTCCATTCATATCACTTATGCTGTTGGATAAAGATTTTGTGGATACATTTTCACAGTAGTTTATGAACCTCAACTAAAAACAAATGTGTGCCAATAGATGTAGCCAGTGAGCATTTGCCACTCCCCACTGCGTGTATATTGAACCTGTTCCATGCAGGTTCCCTGCTAGACTTTCTTTTCTCATCACCCATTAGTCTCACAGCCACAAAACTGAAAAAGCATCATCCATTTAGAATTTATTAATAATCTTGGACACCAATGAAAGGGGCTTTTGTAAGTAGGAAAAAGCAACCATGAAGTAAAAAAATAAGCCCCTAGAAATACAATTACCCTAACAAGTACGGGCTTCATATAGTTTAAAATAAAATAATCTGGGTTATTATACTCCAAGAAATAGTCTTGGAATATTCATGGGGTAAGGAAAAACAAGAGAGAGTTATAATAACCATAATATTAAATCTTTATTGTTCAGCAAAGGTCAAGTTTTCCCTCTGCCTTGAAGTTAAAAGAAAAGACCTAAGAATGTTCTGGGTCCTCACTACGATGCCGACCATGGATTTCATGTTTTGGGATGGAGCTTTAGGTGAGACAAAGAATTGAAACTAGCTCCATGGGTAGCTGAACCTTCTACGTAATGAAATGGATCCCATACTAGAAGCTGTCTTAACCGAGTGACAGTTTAATTACACTGACTGTATGTACTCTACCTTTTAATACACTCACCTGTACACCAAATCTTCCAGTAAATAGTCTCCCTGATGTTCGCAAACACATCATGCCTTTTCCTCGCTCTCTGCTTTTGTTCCAACTGTGGTGCCAACCCTGCAGGAAATCTTTCCCAGGAGTCACTGTCCAAGCTCCAGTGCTACTACTGAATATAATATCCTGTTACACAGACACCTGTCTTCTTCACAATTCCTCTAATATTGACTTGCTCTTCTGTCTTTCTAGTATAATCATATCCAGTCTTGGAATGTGTTCAAACCATTTCTCCTAATGATAATAATGTTTACTTAATACATGTTTTGTTTGTACCAAGTACTGTGCTAAAGACAATTAATCTTTAAAGCAAGCCCATGAATCAAAATCCCCTACAATTTTCATTTTATAGATTAAAAAATAGATTTAAATTGTACATAGGACACAAGGTTCCTAAGAACTAGAGCCTGTACACGCATCTAAAGCTCTCTCCAAAGATCTTGTTCTTTGCCACAATGAAATAGGACCCCATGCAAATGCCTGTTCTCCTCAACTAGTCTGTAAGCTGAGGTCAAAGAGAGTGTCTTTTACTTCTTTGAACTTTCTTGGAGTACCTCACACTAGTCAGCATAGGGTTGGGCAGGTGTTAAAAGCTCTGAGGGAGGGAGGCATAGAGGATGTATCTAGAATATGTTTTACAGGCGTCCTAAGATGTTCTATTAGCTCTTTATCGAATCATGTATTTTTGAAGATCCAGTCAACTAAAGGCAGAAGCCTCTAGGATTGAAATTCTTCAGAGAAAGTTAGTCTTTATCTGCAAACTGGATTACAGTCAAGGAGGCAAGCTGCTTTTGAAAGACACTAGTTGCTCTTCTAAAATGCACATTTTATTAATTTTACTAATCTCTCTTAAAATTTTTGCTGTAAACAAAATGTTATTTTGTTTTATTGTTCTTTAATAGCTTGGTATTGTTTCTATTCAGTGGACTAATGTTTACAAAGAAGACAAAAGAAAAGTACCTGTCTTTCTATACTAAGCACAGTATCAAAAACTGGGGCATACACCCACATCACTCTGCAGAAAAACTGCAACAAAGAAAGAGCAAAGCTGGTGGAGGGGCTGCCACTTCCCCACATTCACAACTGTGAAGCCCCACAAAGCAAGAATTGCAGAGATACTGGGAGGGGAAAAGTCTTTTGAAAGGAATTTGGACAAAACTAACTTATTATGCTTATATATAATTAACATGAGAGTCTTTCACTAGTTTCATGGTATTCCAGGAAAAGGAAAACACTCCTATCTACAAGTTCACTATTAAGAAATACAAGCATTCCAATACACACAGGGTTGACTGCAATCTGCATCAGGATGTTGGTAACACTGGTAATTCAACCAAGCTTTAGCTACATAGCTGAAGAGTCAGCCAAGCCATTAATGGAATTGCATTCCTACCATGGGGAGTTGAAGGAGTCCATCATTCCTAACATTACACACTTCCCCAGCACTGACTCAGGTGATTAACTATCAGCTCTTCATCAGATCAGCACTCAATCACTTAGGAAGGCAATGCTCTTCATCTCAACTCCTGCTTTACATTCCCATAAAATGCAAAAGTGCATATTGCACTACTGTCATATAATAATTAAAATGAAAAGAAAAAATCAATAATGTGTTCCATAGCATAGTTTCTTACTGGCAACTTCAATGAATTGACCATTAAGTTTGGTCCCTCACACATACACCTTAAACACAAAACACAGCTATTCTAAATATATTAAGGTTTTCTGGTCTCTCTTTTTTTTAGGAGGATATAAATAGGACAAAATACAGGCTTCAAAATATCAATTTTTGATTTATACTTACACTGCTGGACCCCTCTGAGATGATAAATATACTAAACATTCTGAGGCATGGCTGTCCCACCATGTATAAATAAACTTTACAGCAGCAATACTTAAAGAATTGTCAAATTGCCAGTAATGTGTATAATATAGGGAGTTAGAATGCAAGCTAAAGAGAGCAAGGTAAATTATAGCGTTCTGTGAAAATAAGTGATGCAAAACCAACAGCAATTTTAAATTATTAGCAATGGTTTTGAAGCTAATTCAACTTTTCCATTGGTGTAAACCACAAACAGAATCACACAGTATGTTTGTCTTCAAACATCTTCAAGTTGAGGTAGGTGAAAACGGGTAAAGGTATCTGTTAAAGGATATAATGCTAATGCCATTTAAATGGTGTATCTACAAGCCTGTGGAGTATAACCTCATTTCTCCAAAACTGGCTAACCATTGTCCTGCTTGAGAAGTTAACCCATGACGAACAAAAGTACATCTCTTCCACCCTTCGGTCCCTGTTTTCCCAAACCTTTCTGCCTTGGTATTTTGTATGCTGAGCAAAACATTCCATAAATAATGCTGTGGTACACAGGCATTAAAGTTTAGAGAGTTTCTGCCTTTGAAGTAGGTAGTGACACGACCAAGGACACACGGGTTCAATTCCAAGCCAGACATGAGGCGGGTGGTTTGAAAATGTCAACCCAAAGAGGCCTAGGGGAAAAGAACACAAGCTTCCACTGCCACCTCCCTTCCTCTCCCCTCCCCTTTTTCTCTCTTGTTCCTTTCCTCTCTTCTCCTCTTTCGTTGTGGTTTCTCACGGAGACAATCAAAGCAGAGAAAGCAGGATTTTAAACTGGTGAGACACACGCTGGGAATATGTCATTCCCAGGAGAAAAAAAAGAAACTGCTGAAGAGGGGTATGGGGGCTGCTGGCAACATGTCCAAGTGACAACCCTCCCCGCCCCCACCCTAATACAGCACCAATCCACAGATTCTTCCTCGATCCTCTTCTCCCTCCAGTTCCCGGTACTCTACCCAACTTGACCCCTCATCCTAAAAATGTAGGGACCTGCAGGGCACCCGCCGTTTAAGAGTGCGTCTCTCAGTATATGAGCCCAATTTTCTGGAAGCCCTGAATCCGGACAGTTGTAGCAGGCAAGGGATGCTCCCGCCCTCCCACCGGGGAAGAGGTTAGAAAGGGGGAAAAGAGATGCAGACGAGGGAAGGGATGCAGAGCTGAGCTCTAGGGCGAGCGGCTGCAAGGAGGACGGGGAAGAAAGAAAGGGTGGGAAGGAAGTGGGGCTGGGAGAGAGGAAGAAAGGGATGAAAGAAAGGCTGGAAGGGAGAAAGGAGGGGAGCGGAGAGAGGGATGTTGGGAAGGATGAGGGAGGGAGGGTTGGGGAGCGGGGAGGGGGAGGATGGAGAGGATGGGAGGGAGGCGGGCAGGGATGGAGGATGCTCTGCCCGGGACTCACCTCTGTGGGTCGGTGGGAGTTTCTCGCCTCCTCCTTTTTCTCGCCGGTTCCCAGCAGCTGGAGTGGTAATCACAGAAGGGACTGGACAGGCGGCGGCAGGGACAAGGGCAGCAGCTGCTGCAGCCGCCTCTGGCCGAGGTGCGGTGCCGCCTGCTCTGCCCGCCCGCCCGGGTCTCCGCCTCACTCGGGGCTGGAAGCGAAGCCGCTCCCCCCTCCCCCCGCCCGCCCCGCGTCCTGCCCAAGCGCGAGCGGCAGCGGCCCGGATCGCCGCTAGGGGAGGCAGCCAGTGCGCATGCGCGGCCGCTTGCTTGCACGCGCGCCCCCTCGGTCCCCGTGGCTCCGCGGCGCCTGGAAACGCACGGGGCAGCGCGGGGGGGAGTGGCGCGGGCACGCGCGGCCTGGGGAGCGCCCGAAAGGGCGGGGCGGGGCGGAGCTCGGGAGGCGCGGCCGGCTGGGCGCCGCAGGTGGGGGGAGGGGACGGCGGCGAAGGGGCACTGCCGTAGGGCGCAGGTGCCGTGTCCATGACAACCGCGTTACCCTGCGGGCGGGGACCCGGAGCTGAATCGCCGGAGTCGCGAGGCCCTGGGAGAGGGAGCGGGTGCAGGAGCAGGCAGGATAGGGAAGAGGGGAGGGGGATATAACGGTGTCGCGTAGTAGGAAGGGAGAGCCAGCCCCGTAAGGGTCCGACACGTGGAGGAGGAGGGCAGGGCCAGAGTGCGGCAAAGGTAGTGACTGCCGCGGAAGGGAGGTTTGTTAGGATCTGGAGTCCCGGGGGGAGAGGGGAGGAGATTTGGACTTTAAAGGAACCTAGAAGAGGATGGAATTGTTAAAGCACATGGAGTATTTGCTCATTTAAAAGCCTTTGTTGAATTTTTTTTTCCGTGGAATGCATTGTGATTCTTTTCTTGATTCAAAGGATCTTACTGAGCCTTTAGTTTGTACCAGACACTGTACTTAGACATTTTGAGATAACCAGGAAAGTTCCTCCTCTGAGAGGTTATACTCTAGTTAGGGAACGTACATAGCTGGGGCAGCGAGTGTTTGCACCGCCAGCCACTGGCAGCTGGGGCTTGATAGTTCTGGAATGTAACTGTTACAGAGGTGCTAACAGTGAAAAAGGTACCCAGCTACATCAAATAAGCAACATAAGTTACAGTCATCTTTGTTCTGCCACAGTGCCAAATGACAATTTTGTTTTGTTTTAAATCAAGAGAGAAAACAAAAACAAAGAAAATCTCTGGAAGTTTGGTATGACACAACCGACGCTATGTTCACAACATGCTACCTGTCTGGTATCCTAGTCCACCAGCATCAGTGCCTGTATTCACGCCAACACTTGGACGGCTTTATGTCACTTAGTGCATGCATTTTTAAAATTCTCCTTCATCAATGGCTATGCTAGCTATTTTTCCATCCCCACTTTTCTTCCCAAGTTGGCGTCTGCAATTATTTGAAAATTATGTCAAACCCAAGTATCTTTTATTCTCTACAGGGAATGACTGGAAAGGGATACCTGTGTGCATGGCGCTATCTTTCTCTCCCAGCATTTTTTGACTTTATTTTTTCTTGTCCCCATCACTTTACCAATTTAAAAATTCCAGGAAAAAGTCAACAGGAGTCACCGGAGGAATCTTAGCACACAAGCATGTTTCAGGACCACGGACAGTGACACCGCGTTCCCTTACCACCAAGCGTTTTTCTTAGGCTGCCTGTAGAAACAGGGGAAACACGCTAAAGAAAGTACATGATGTGCTTCATGAAGTAAGTACCAAGTACCAAATGACTTGTGCCAAAAGATATAAGGAGTGGAAAAAGAAAAGGGCATACTATGGACTGGAGTAAGAAGGTAGGCCTTCAGCTAAATTTTGAAGAATAAAATTTAGAGAAGCATCACAAGTCCCTGATGTGGTAAGACGTGTATAGCTTAGCCAGCGAAGCACTGAAATAAAAAGAGATACTCCATAAAGTATCATTCCGGAGGAAGAAGACACCTCTGAATTTGAATGGTCCAAGAATATGGAAAGAGTAAAGTCATCCCAGTCAAATGAGGTAGAGCATGCACACAAAAATTGACATTTTTGAAATTATTGTGATTTTTTTCATACTCTGGTCAGGCTGGAGGGAATAAACTAAAAGATAAAGGCCAAAGAGTGACCAGACAAATTCATCTCTTGAAGTCCCAAGGATTCATGTATAGTTTTTTGTATTGTTGTAATTAGGCTTACATTTATATTTATTTGTTTTAATTACAATTAAATAATGTAGACCAAACAAGAAAATAATAATGTAAACCAAGTGCTGTCTAGTCAAAATGAGATTTGCCTTTTTTTTTCGTTTTGCAGTGACTTTCAAAACTATAAAATATTATTGAGAGACATTTAAAAGGCATTTTTAAAATATTTATAAGCTTTTAGTCCATGCAACTGCATTAAATTAGAGTTAATAAAAGAAATAAAAGCATAAAAGCAATCTTTGATTTCTCAGACTCTTGGTCTCCCTCACTTCTCCTTCAAAATACATCAAACTGTGGTCTGCCGATCAGATAGTGATAAGAAATTACTCAGGCAATGCATTTCAGTCACCAGCAGGCAAATGGCAGTGGAGATTTTTGTTCCCTGCTGCCAAGGAATTTACTAACCCTTTTATGTTTTGAATAAAGAGGAACCCTCAACCCTGTCTAGCCTATAGAAAATTCAAATTAAATATTACTTTAGCCATATTTATTTCCCTCTGATAACAGTCTAAAATGGCTATCACTGGATGCTAAAATGCTACCATTTTATTTGTCCCCATTCTAAAGTAAGGGGATTTTTTTACGCTTATTTCTTTCCTTTTGAGTCTGCTTGTGAATCTGTTTTTTTTTTTAATTATTTTCTTGATTTAAGTGTTGTCTTTCATTTCAATGACACAAACATATACAGCCTTCAGAAAAACAAGCAATTTTCTTCTTTCCCTTACTTATATTAAAAATTTATGCCAACATAAATAACAAACAAAAAGAGCATTGTTAAGTGTATGGCACTGTGTTCAAATGAAGAAAATGCTATATGTAATCATAATACAATTTAATATGCAATTGAATGACATCTAGTTTTTTAGGACACACCAAACCAATACTGGCATCTTAAGTAAAGTTATCTGTAGTGCTTATACATCTAAATGTCAGGTCTCTACACACTAAGACCCTAAGTCAGTCTGTCAGCTCCAGAAATTTTGCTATCAAGCCCTTCTGAGCAATTTCTTTTTTAATAGACTTTATTTTTTAGAGCAGTTTTAGGTTCACAGAAAAATTGAGTGAGAAGTACAGAGAGTTTTCATATACCTCCTGCCCCTACACAGGAACAACCCCCCACCATCAATCCCTGGACCTCAGTGGAATGTTTTTTTACAATTGATGAACCCATATTGACACATCATTATCACCAAAATCCATGGTTTACATGAGAGTTCGCTCTTGGTTTTGTACATTTTGGGGGTGTTGAAAGAAGCGTAATGACAGGTATCCACCATTATGGTATCATACTAGTTTTACTCACTAAAAATACTCTGTGTTGTCTATTCTTCTCTTCCTTGTTCCTAACTCCTGGAACCATTGGTATTTTTCCTGTCTCCATGGTTTTTTCTTCTCCACAATGTCACAGAGTTGGAGTCATACAATATGTAGCCTTTTCAGATGGGCTTCTTTCACTTAGTAATATGCATGTAAGACTCCCCCGTATATTTTCATGGCTTGATAGCTCTGTTTTTAGCACCAAATAATATTCAGTTGTCTCAATGTACCAAAATTTATCCACTTACCTAGAGAAGGTCATCTAGCTTCTGTAGGTGAGTGGATATGTTTTGCCAATTATGAATAAAGCTACTATAGCAATTTTATCTTTTAAGAACCTCCTAAATATTTCAGACCCTAACATTATATTTATTATGTATCATCAGTTGAACCCCAGGATTTCCCCTCACATGGCCCAGCTTTTCTTATAAATCTAGCTGTAGCTTTCTTCTCTTGTCTGAGAAACAACCAATGAAACTTTTACTTTTGTCATTTCATGTATTCCTTTTACTATTAAAAAATTAAAATAACTTGTTTTAAGTGTTTTGTTTTCTACCAGTAGTTTCTAATTTTTTCAAACATATTTATCATTTGTATCCCTAGGTAACTGTTTTTATATACTGTTATGGTGAATATATGTATATGTTTTCAAGTAAACTAAATAAGTGTTTTAGGATCCATGTGTGTAATTCTTTTTGTTTTGCATGTTGAAACATTTCAACTGTAACCTCGTATAGGTAGAATGTACCATATTTTAGTTTGTGACATTAGGCAAGTTCTTTAATGTCTATGAGACTTAGTTTGCCATTCTGTAAAATGGAGGCAATTTCTATCCATCTTTATGACTTTCTTTTGAGAATTAAATGAAATATACTTGAAATGCTTTTTAGCACACTGTTGTCCATAAATAGAGCTGTGTACTTGCCTGAATTAATACTTCTAATATCAATGAGTAAATTAATCAAACATTCAAATAAAATTATTCCTCAATGTCTTTTGACCAATTTGAATCTGTTTCTATAATCTTTTTCCCTAAAAAAATAACAAATAAGCTTTAATATGTCTTCTCATAGTAATTGTGTCACTCTCATCTTCAGGTTCCCTAAGAAATTCACTTTCCCTTGAAGAGAAAGCTGAGGCTGCTGGTTAATACATTTTGAAATTGTGTCACTTTACTCTCAATTGTCACCCTGGAGCACCTTTTCCCGATATCTGCTGTATGGAAGAATAGTTCCAATCTTAATTCTTTCAATAGCAAATGACAGAAGTAAAATTTAAGTTAGTTTGAGCAAAAGGGAAATTTTGGCTCACATATATGGGAAGTCTAAGTTTTATGTATATGAGGCTATGCTAGTCCAGGGGGTCATCAAAAATATTAATCATGGCAAAGGATCTGATTACACTTGCTGGGGCCTTGTGTTTGCATCTGTGTCACAGATTACTGTGATCAGAGAAATAGCACACCTGGTTCATATGTTCACTCCTGTGACCTCATACAGGAAGAGGAGAAAATCCTGAAAAGATGTTGAGGAAGGACATGGGAAAGTAAGTATACTGCACAAACAAAAATTATAGCTGCTCAGTCCATCATTGTGAAGTTATCTGAAAAATGATTTCTGTGATAGAATTATATTGGCACATGCTGGGTGAAAAGCATTTAAAGTTTTTTCTTTAGTGAATACATAGAAAACAATAATGTGCATGATGTTCATTTAAGAGAAATATAGCATTTCCCGCACTTTTATGATCAAGGAACCCTCTCTCACTAAGTATCTCTCTTGACTAGATTCGAAGGAACATGCTTTGGGAACAGCTGACCTTAGTTTTCACCTTACTGTGCTGTTCTTTGACTCACAGCTTATTAATGAGCTTATTTCTGTTCTTCTTTGATTTAAAAAAAAGTCGGATTTTCTTAGTCTGTTATCTGCTTCTACAACAAACTAAGACTTGGTTATTTATAAAGAAAGTAAATTTATTTGGCTCATGATTCTGTAAGATGGGAAGTCCAAGACTGAAGGGTCACAGATGGTGAGGACCTTCTTGCTGCATTATCTAACGGTGGAAGAGCAACTGAGAGAACAAGAGAGGAAGAGGGCTGAACATATCTTTTCATCAGGAACCCACTCCTATGATAACAAATCTACTCACCACACCCTCAGTAATGACATTAATCCATTCATGACCCAAACTCCTCCACTACTCGACATTGTGGCATTGGGGATTAAGTTTGCAACACATGATCATGGAGGGACACGTTCAAACCACAGCATCCTCACTACCACTTGTATTCTTATCAAAGAATATATAATTTTAGAACTCAAAGAGACTTCCGTGATAGTTTTTTTTTCTATCCAGCCTCCTTATTTTTCAGATGGCAAAGTGAAACTGAGACTTAGTGTGTTTTTCTTTCCCATAATCATGAAACTAGTCAATTGCTGAATCAACCATATGGGCTAGGTAACAAATAACACCCAGGTCTCAGAGGGTTATATATGATAGCTCTGTTTGTACAAGATTCCCTTTCTGAGGCCCAAGCTAACTGAATAGCCACACTATCTAGACTCTAATTCATGACTATTATACAGGAAAAGAAAGAAATTAATTGGTCTTGACCTGAAATGACTTATATATTGGACAAAACTAGTCACATAACTAAAGATTCTTCAAAGTACGAAACCACCATGTGCCTGGAAAGCAAAGTATTTCATAAACAGTCCTGAATATCACAGTGAAATGAGTTGAGACTGAATTCCCTGATTTCTAGAATACAGAGGTATTTCCACTACCAATTTGGATTACTAAATATGATTTAATGATGCATAATAATGATAGATATTACTTACAGAATATTTACTGGTTATATAAGAGGTTTCTACACATTCACTTTTCAAAAGATCACCAATATCATCCACATTTTTAAGATGAAAACACCTGTGTTTCAAATTCCTCATCTTAAAAATGTTGATGTGAAAAGTTCCTCTAATTTTAAGGCTCTGAGTATAATTCTTGCATCAGGTCATAGAGTTGGCAGGTGGTAGAGGTGGGTTTATAGCCTATGCAGCCTGACTCCCTGGTCCATACTGCTCTTCCCAGCACTCTGATACCTCCTTGCTGATGGAAGAGAAACCATTCCTTCCTATGAGTCAGCTTAACTCAGCTTGGACATGGTTAAAGAAATTCCTTTTTTTTATTTTAACTTGTAACACATGCACCAACATACTTTACAAAAGAGCTTTAGGGAATTGAAAAATTAAAAAAATATATATGTTCCATCAAACAAACTTTTAAACTACCTACCTCTACATAGGTAATTTCATAGAAATAGAAATGTCCTTATTTACACAGAAATGCACACATGCACACACATATTATTTTCCTATAGCATTTTATTTGAAAAACTGCTTGGCTGATTAAAAAATATAAATGCCACTGAACCAGTATCACCAATTCTACAATACTATTGTTCCAGTGCCTGTTTACATTGTGTATTATTATGACATTCTTACTAAAAGCTCAAACCCAATCTTGTTAAACCCAAACTTATTCAAAATCTCTGGCACATTGATTCATTCCTCCATTCAAGACATTTTTGACACTGACATATTGGGTGACAGCCACAATTCTCAATGTTGATTATTTAGATAAAAGACACAGTTTGTACCGTTAATGATCTCATACTTTAATGAGGGAAACTGACAACTTAAGAGATGCAATATAATATAATGAGAGCTTACAGAGCACACTATTTATGGATTATTCAATGTTTATTCCCATTTGTTTCCATTCTAACAACTGTACACCTTTCAATAATGCAGCCCACATGCTTTAGCTTGAGGTTAATCTCACCTCTGGCTCCAGGAGCAGGCCTTGTCTATGTAGACTTCCACAGCCATTGGTTGAGAAATTCAGGCCTTAGCTCATTGCTATATTTCATTCTATGGTCACAGACTTTCATACAGAAATTGACATATTATGGAATTTGAAGCATGGAACAAAAAGAGAAGTTTTTAGTGGATTCTGAAAAATAACTTCTAAAGAGAGCTAATAGAAAAAATGTCCACTTTTATTTTAATATTAATTGCATGAGTGTAAAGCAAGCAGATAAATCAGTTGTTTTATGATTGTATCAGTACAAACCTAGGTAGAAAAAGCTAAACAACTGTAGACAGTTCAAACAAGTAGAATTTAATATAAGGAAGTGATTATGCAAGTGTTAGGAAAGTTGGGAAAGTAAAGGAGAAAAAAATGAAATAAACCAAAGATTAACAACTTTAGAAAAGATCTATTGCGGCTAGGCTATGAACCATAAGAGAAGAGGTGTCTTACCAGTGCTAAGGCTGTGCTGCTGGGAGTGCCATCATGAGGGACCACTGAGTCAGAGCTGGAACAATGGAGACGGGGTACTATTGCTGAAACCGTGGTCCTTGAAGGAGTGCATCTAAATCCAAAAGTGCTGCCAGAAAGAGAAAGAAAGATGTCATAGTATGATAGTGTCTCCTCTCTTCTTGCCTTCCTGTCTTCTCCCAGTGTCTCCTATGGATATAACTTAAGAAACTAACTAGAAAATTTAATATCCAGCTTCCCCAGCCCTAGAATTATGAACAAAATTGAATGGTGGGAAAAGAGGCAAAGTAGTCAAATAATCAACACTTTCAACTCTTTGGCAACTCAGCCTCCATATATACCCTTTTGACTGTGCTTAAATTTTTATACAACTGAAAAGACAGTGACATGATCTTTCTCCTTATCAAGATGCAACTACTCTTTACATAATGAAAGATATTTTCACATTCTCCCCACAAGTGGAATACGCAAAATCTTATGACGTATATGCTACCTATGAGTTTTCATCCAAAGTCACAAGTCTACCCAGATAGTCTGTCATTAAAGATTAAATTGTAAATTTAACCACCATCATTAGTCCTTATATTAAAAGAGATCAAGGAAAAAATAGTTCACATATTCAAATACATAGTGGTATGCTCTAGTACTCACATATGAATAACTTTCTTCATCTATGACCCATTTCGTGATTACTTTGCCCCTAGCCACAGTCTCGGTTAATATGGTCCTTACTTGACAGGAATGAGCCAAATCTTCATTGCTCAAGGTCTGAGTCCTCAGTGGAGTAGTCTCTTTCAGTTGTCTAAGCTTCTAACAATTCTTCCCATTGAACATTAGAGCACTTCAGGAAACCTCCTTCATTCCAGATATAATTCTCTCTGCCTCCACTATAGAGCAGCAACCCAACTTCTCCTTGGTAATCAGGATCAGTCACCTAAAAAAATCATGGTAATTCCTTAGTTTTCTCTTGGTTCAGCAAAATAAGGACCCCAAATGGCCAAGTAGCAGATCAACTTCCATTTCAATGAAAGAATTATGTCCAATATTTGAAATATTTTTATTATGAAAATAAGCCCTCACAACAAACAGACCCCACAATTATGGGCATGGGGCGAAAACAGCTGTTCACTTATCTTCCTATTTAATGTATTAGGGTAAAACAATGTCATACATGATGTCTAGTAAAAGCTGATGCTACGTGGTATAGAGAAACACCCTAAATTTATAGATTATTGTCTCTCAGCTGGCACTGTATCTAACACTTCAGTAGGGCATTTCATGTTTCTCTTAAGGCAGCTGCTTCCAAGCCAAGAATTATGTAGTGAGATCAGTGAATTGTATGACACCACTGTTATACTTCTTTTGCTTTGTAGTAAGTTCTGTGGTCAGAAGCAATATGGTCCAGAATGTCTTCATGGTGGATATGACACTCCAAAAACCTTCTGATGGTAACTTCTGACACCAGGAGAGACAATAATCTACATTTCGAGTATTTCCAAAATACACTATGTAGTATCAGCTTTTACTTGATATCATATATGATATTGTTTTACATTAAATAGGAAGATAAATTAACAACTCTTTTCCCCTGTGCCCACAACTGTAAGTCCTGTTCTTTGTGAGGGCTTATTTTCATTACAAAAAAAGTCCTGCTAGAAGAGGCATTGGAAGCAGAAAAAAGCAGATGCAATATCAAAAATAAATGGCAGAGCAATCACTCTGATACCATGTGGTTGGCTCCTCTCCCCAAGGAATAGTGCCATATCAGGATATGAGCTTGACCTCTGCTATTAAACCCATGCATGCACACAGCAAGGATGGTAGTCAAATAGCTTTGGTAAGAGGAGATCTATATTGTTGAGTCCTTGTAGAATCTCGATACCTGCCACTGTGGCCACTTTACACAGGAACCCATTGATCAAGCCCTAAAGAGTCTAGGAAATTGCCATCTAGGTGACATCAACAGACCAGGTCATCATGTACACATTTTCTGTGGTAGTTAAGACTTTTCACTTAGCTTCTGTTATTCAGGAATTTCATGATTTCCAGTAAAACGAGGAAGGCTGTTTCAAAGTTGGCCTTTACCAATGTCATCCCCAGCCAACAAAACACAGCCAGCACAAAACTCATCTCCTTTAATTTTCTTATGAATAATTCTAAAATTATATAAAAGAACAGAAACAGCATAATTATTCCACTATTACCTAGCACTCAGCTTCAACAATTATCATTTCATAAGCAACCTTCCACCTGTACTCATACTCAACCCCTCAGTCACAGTTTTGAGGATTCTAGTACTTCCCTCACTAATGCATTTCTCCGTATCTGAATGAAGGGAGTGTTATGTGTGACACAGGATGACCAAGTTGCAAATAACAAACGCAGCCTGTTATTTTTGTCTCCCTTAGCTTTGGAATTTTTCTTCACTTTTATGCCAGAGAAATTGTACATTCTCAACATTATTGAATATAAGCCACATTAAAGTCTGATGTGTCCACAGTTGAGCCATTCCTAGCTACTTAAGATAGCACATTGAAAATAGAATCTCTGTAAATCTCCCTTTGTTCCAAAATCTTTAGAATCTTTCCCACACATATTCTCCAAATTTAAGCTAAAATGAATAAAAATAATAATACTCTTACAATAACTTTTTGCATTTAAGTCACATTTCCCTGGGTGAGATTGTGTACTTGTCCCCAGGTGTTTGCTAAAATCAGACTCAAATTTTCATTGCTTCATTGAAGGCAATGAAGCATGGTGGGGATAGGTCTTATGAATAGGCATCCACTTAAAAGTAACTTCCTTAGGAAAGGTAATTACAGGGCTTTTAAATAAAAATTTAAAAAAGAATAATATCCTTAAATATGGGAGACTATTTCTTCTACCAGTTGAAAGTTCAATGAGATTTGAGGGTTCAAGGTCATCAGATTCTCCTATGTCTACCCAAATGTCCCAATTTCAAACTTCAGAGTTCCATTCTTTCCCAATGAATGCTCTAAAATATACACAAGATAATGTGTTTTTAGTTTCACATAAGACACATGATGAGACAGTAAATTCGACTTACATTGTAATTCTGGAATTTTCACTTTTAGATTTGGGATGGGATTTGTGATCTTCCCTGTAATTTTGTTTCTAAAAGGAATCTAGTGAAGTGTTAGAAAAAAAATCTTTCCCCAGAGTCTTTACTAGTCACCATCACTATTACAGCAGTCGAATGTATTGACCACTTTGTTTCACAGAAACTTGACTTAAGAAGGTCTTTCATCTAAAGCAACAACAGATAAACTGAATGCAGTGGCTGACTCCTATAGACACAGCTATGCAAGAGGCAGACGTGGGCCAGGAGTTTGAGACCAGCTCGGAGTCCAGGAGTTTAAGACCAGCTAGACTGAGTGATAGAGGAAGACTCCATATCTAACAAATAAAAAGAAAAATAAATTTTGAATAAAGCCACAACAGATAATTTGGTAAATGTGATGTCATGGGTTAGCAGTAACCCATTTTCCACTGGTAATAAGGTCATCATTATATTAAAACTGTACAGGGCCAGGTGCAGTGGCTTACACCTGTAATCCCAGCACTCCACTCGAGAGGCTGAGGTGGGTGGATTACGAAGTTAGGAGTTTAAGACCAGCCTGGATAAGATGGTAAAATGTTGTTTCTACTAAAAATACAAAACATTAGCTGGGCATGGTGGCAGGTGCCTGTAATCCCAGCTACTTGGGAGGCTGAGGCAGAGAATTGCTTGAACCCGGGAGGTGGAAGTTGCAGTGAGCCAAAATTGTGCCACTGCACACCAGCCTGGGTGATAGAGCAAGACTGTCTCAAAACAACAAAAACTGTACAAGCTACCTTACTCAAGAATTAACAAAACAAAAACAAATGAGAGGTCCTTATTGTTTTAAGACAATGGACTGTAATTTAGAGGTCTAATTCAGCAACATTGCTACATTGTATTGGGTCTGAGAGAAATAAAATAAAAAGTACACCAGAGAATAGTAATTGCTGAAAGTGGCTACTTCATCAAATTCTTGGAAAACAAAAGTGATAAGATGGTGTAATCAGAGCCCAAAAGAACACTCAGTGCTTCCCTGCTAGTGTAGCTAGTTTAGACAGTGCTGAAACCATGACAAAGGAGGCCTGCTGCTTGTCCTAGAACCATGAAAGAGGGACCATTGAAGCTGAAGGTGGATTGCTGTTGGGTGAAAAGGATGTAGTCCCTCAAAAATGCTGCCAGAAGAAGAGCAAGAGAAAAAAACAATAGCTTATCTTCTCCCTCCACTAGTGTCTTCTCTTAGAAGGATGTGAGTAGAGGTCTGCTGTCAAGAAAGGATAAGGGATGCATTTTATAGACCTTATTCACAATATTTCAGAGCAGAGAAGGGGTGGTGTGAGAGACAGTAGACAAATATACACTGTAGCCAATATGATTTAGAAAAACCTTTCAATTCTTTCTGTGTATTTCAATTATTCTGTGTTATTTCAGTCATTCTCAGTCATCTCTTTCTGGATAAGGACTGCATTTGACTTCCAGGTGAATATAAAAGTTTGACTCAAGTTTATTAAGCATCTACTATATAATTATTGTTTTTATTCTATAGAAATGGTGGTAAACAAGAATAATGCCTATATTCTAGAAATGGAGGTAGATAACCGGTATATAACAAATAAATGTGTAATATAAATTTAGATGTTGATGAAAGCTATGGAGTGAAGTAAAATATGATAAAGGTATAGAAGGAACAGAAATTAGTGGAATATTTCCATGAGGCTTTGAGGAATGGCTTTCTGAATAGTGATGAATGAGCACAGATCTGAAAGAGTATGTGAGTGTGATGGTGAATTTTCTGTGTCAACATGAAAGATATTTTTGGATGAGATTGACATTTACATCTATGACCTTTGAGTAAACAAGAATGTCCTCCATAATGTGGGTGGTCCTCATCCAATCAGCTGAAAGCCTGAATAGAACAAAAAGGGAAATCTCCAACAGATGGCTTTCAGAATTTGTCTGTACCATCGGCTGTCCCGGGTCTCCAGGCTGCTGGCCAATATTGCAGATTTTAGACTTGCCAGCCTCCATAATCACGAGTCAATTACTTACAATAAATCTTTTTCTATATATATACACACACATCATATTGGTTCTGTTTCTCTGGAGAACTCTGATAATAAAGTAAGTGGTGCCTGCAAGGCTCCACATACGAGCATTCTGGGCCTATGCAGCAGCAAATGTCAAGGTCCTAAGAAAGGAACAAGCTTGTCACAAGTAGAAACATCAAAATGGGATACTATAGCCAATGTGGATTGAGTGAGAGAGGAGCACCAGGAGATAGGACTACAGAGCGTTAGAGGGGTCCTATTACATAGGTGTCTCGAGAGCTCTAGAGGGAGAACTCTAGAGTAGTCCTAATAAGCACTGTCTGTGGCTATGGGAAGGATTAAGAATTTTCTTCTTACTGTGATGAGAAGTCAGTAGAGTGTTTTGATCAGGGAAGAACATAATCTAATTTTAATTTTCAACAGATCGCTGTGACTGCTACATGGAGAAATGATGTAGGGGACATTCAGAGGTACAGAGACAAGATATCAGGGAATTGCATTAGTCCAAGAAAAATATCATTGGTGGTTTTGTGAAGCCCATCCTAGCTCTGACTTCAGTTTATGTAATTCAGGCTTTTTCTTACTGTTTAAGATATCCGAATCTGCTTTTCTGTTACTTGCAGCTCTTCTGCTCTGAGTAGGTACAGAATGTGATAGCACGTGTATGGTGCTGAATCTAGATAAAAAGAGGTCAGTGAAAAGGATACCTTCCTCTTAAACTAGGAAGTTGATGGACTTTGTTTACAGCGACACTTCTTCTGCATTAGGAAATGAGCATGTACTCACAGAAGGTGGAATACAAAGGTGTTTGGAAAGAATCGCGATGTCAGATTGTGTTGGATTAGTCTTCCAGCCTTCACTGAAGTCTACAGTATAGATACTGGATTAGTTTAAGTTGAACATTCTGCAAATAAGAGAAGGAATGGAAGAAAATATCATTCTTTCTGCCTCTAATCTGAAAAGCATATTATTTCAAATACACTAATGTGGAGTTTGAGAGGGAGAGGAATGTCAAGTCTTATCCCCAAGAAGAAGTTTCTGTAAACATTTCAGGATTATAGGAAACACGGAAGGTTGACAAGACTAGTATACAATGTGAGCCTACTCTTCAGACCTCTCTCAAGCAAATTCTGCTAAACATTCCCAACTGCTGAAGTTGTTAGCCATGCCATTTAGAATATGCAGATTGAATTTAATCTGGGGGTAATTATGAAAGTTCTGGTATTCTTGTACTTGAGGTTTTGTTTTTTTTAATTGCTCTGAGACAGAGTTCAAGATGAAGGTGCTAATCAAGGTCCAAGAGAATGCACAGTGAACAGAAGATTGTTGCTAAGAAAATGAAATAATCAGAATTAGACTTTGACCAGACAAACTACTGTGGAGACCATACTTGCTAATTTTTGCATGTAAAAGATCAAAGCCTACTAATTTTTTAAGAGAGCTGTACTGCCAAAGATAGTCCAGGCCTGGCTCAAAGCAGTCTTTAATTACGCTAACACAGGCCAACTCCAGGGCCTCAGATTTGCACCTACTGGGACTGGAATACAAATGTCATACCATCACTAGAAAGGACACACTCTCTTATGTCCATTTTCAGTGTGGTTGTGAAAGAAAATGGACAAAGACCCATCCTACTGGTGGAACTAGGTACTGACAATTTGGCTAACTATGGATCACATTTCTCTTTCAGGTCATGAGAAACTTGATATTCCTGTCCAAGAGGATGTGATATCTACATATAGGAGGAAAGATATATGTATACATGTGATGTCTGAACCATTTGACTGGGGTGAATATTGCTGAATACTTACTATTTATCAGTCTTTCTTTTCCTCTTCCTAATAGCACTACTATGTTCATTCATGTGTATAAGGAAACTAAAAAACAACAAAAATAGAACTGGGGCCACTGAATCAATGTACCCCACCGTGTACCTCTATATAAGCCAATAGAGTTCTTTATTCTTTAAATAAATTTGAAGTGTTTTTTCTGTTACTTATATTCAAATTCACATTGAAAATGATATATAAAGTTAATAATTGCATTATATACAAATGCAGATATGAGCATAATCCCTAAAAGAGACATTGCTGAGATAAAACAAAAGGAAAGTAGTAATACGCAAAGACAAGGGATAGGGATGATATGCAGTTTAAATAGTATTTGGACTACCTAGTCATAGTACATTATTTACTGTGGAGTATTCTAATGGAAGATACCCTAACTCCACTTCAGTAAGAGAAGAATCAGTGGTCATGGTGTGCTAGGTTAACTGTAGGACATTAAAAGGAATGAGTTAACAGGACAATGAGGAATGGTTAACATGCTCCGATGTAACATTATGCTGTACAGAGCAGAGAAGTGGAAGGAATAAGAACTAATAGCTATTTGGTGACTTTAGATGACAGGAGATGCAGGAGATAACAGCAGCAGGAACAAATACTAAGAACAAGATGAGTCAATGTCATTGGCAACTAATACAGCCATATGAATAGCCAAGAGCTGAGGATACAAAATCAAAAGCCTAGAAGTAATTGAAACAGTAAGCCAGAAATGTGTAAGATGATAGTTGGCAACCAGCGTCTGACACCCAGGCCGGTGTTGGGGAAACAGAGAGATGCTAGCTGGCTGAAGGGAGAGTACAGGCTCCACTTAAAGAATCTGCTGCTCCTTAGCTCCTGCAGGCCCCTTCCATGCAGGACTGTGGGATGGCACTGCCAAGCTTCCAATTATGGTATACACTGGATCCAGAATTTTATGAGAGAACTCCTTATTTTAAAATGCTGACCACTAATTGAAACTAGTAGGCCTACACAGTAGTGCCAAAAAACACCAAAAAAGTATCTGTATGCTGTGTTAGTTCCTAAGGCCATCAGATTTTTATTCCTGGCATAGGGGTACTTTTTAGGAACCAATAGTTCTCATAGCAAACAAACTATTTTCTGAAGTTCAGGAATTCTTACAGTTTTACTTATTTCTTTTTTGTCGCTGTTAAACTTCAGTAAATTTAAGCTTAATATTCTTTTATTTTAAAGTCATGTTGAACTTGAACCATTTTAACATAATTATATCTCCTTCTATGGAAAGGTAGTTCAAAGGGTAGTTATAGATAAATAAATACATGTATAAAATTATATATCTATATACACATATGCTGTGGGGCTAAACAAAAAAAGAGAGAAAATACAAGTATTCAAAATTAGGAATGAAAATGGCATTGATATCAACAGATGCAAAGGTAAATACTAATAAATTAATAAATCCCCCCAAAATGGATGATGTTCTGCAAAAAGAATTAATATTGGCTCATTCAAAAATAGGAGAACATAATTATATACCAATGAATGAAAAATCTGTCAAAGAATATACCATTGAAAGTATTCTGTCCATTTTGAGTTTATACTTTACAGTTTTCAACTTTACAATTTTGAAGAATACAATTACAGTTGTAAAGTATCCATGCTCTTAAGATCTATTGTGTTTAAGTTACAAACTACATTTTAATTGCATGTAGAATATTTTCAGACTTTTTTTACACTGACAGACAAAAACTTACTAGGAAAAGAATATTTATATTAAGAAAAATATGACAAGACTAAAAAGAAAAAAATTCTAAAGCTTATAAATGGAAACATTTGCTAATTTGTTTTGGTAGCCTCAAACTTTGGACAATAGAAAATACATTTCACAATATTATTTGTTTAGAATCACTTTTCCCATTTAAAGTATGCAATTTAATAATTTTTTAGTATGTTCATAATTGTGCAATTGTCACCACTATTATTAGAACATTTTCATTACCCCCAAAAGACATTCTGTACCCATTAGCAGTCATTTTTCATTCTTCTTACTCTCTCCTCCCTCAAACCATTCGTCACCCCTACCTTTCCTAGCCATAGTAAACCACTAGTCTAGTCTCTATCTCTATATGGTTGCCAATTCTGGACATTTCATGTAAATGCAATAATAATATATGCAGTATTTGTAACTGCCCTCTTTCACTTAGAAGATTTTCTTTTTTTTCTTTTTTTTTTTTTTGAGATGGAGTTTCACTCTTGTTACCCGGGCTGCAGTGCAATGGCACAATCTTGGCTCACCGCAACCTCCACCTCCCGGGTTCAAGCAATTCTCCTGCCTCAGCCTCCCGAGTAGCTGGGACTACAGGCGTGTGCCACCATGCCCAGCTAATTTTTGTATTTTCAGTGGAGACGAGGTTTCACCATGTTGACCAGGATGGCCTCGATCTCTTGACCTCATGATCCACCCTCCTCAGCCTCCCAAAGTGCTGGGATTATAGGCATGAGCCACTGCGCCTGGCTCACTTAGAAGATTTTCAAGGTTGATCCATGCTGTATCATGTATCGTGTACTTCATTTTTTTAAAATTACTAAATAATATTCCTTTTTCTGGATATTCCACATTGTTTAATCCATTTATCAATTAATAGGTATGTAAGTTATTTCCACTTTAGGCAATTAATTATGAATAATGCTGCTATGAACACTTGTGTATAGAATTTTGTGTGAATGCGTTATAATTCCTGTTGAGGATGCACCTAAGAATGCAATTGTTTGGTCATGTTTATTATTTTAAGGAGATGACAAACTGTTTTCCAAAGTGACTGCATCATTTTACATTCCCAGCAGCAATGTGTGAAGATTTCAATTTCTCCGCTTCCTTGCCAACATGTTATTATTATTATTTTTTATTATAGCCCTCCTTATAGGTGTGAATTGGTATCTCCTTTTGGTTTTGATTTGCAATTACCTAATGGATGATGATAACCATCTTTTCATGTGTGCTGATTTGCCATTTGCATATCTTCTTTAAAAATGTATTTATTCAGCTCTTCCGTCCATTTAAAAATTACATTATTCAAATTGATATTATCCAGTTGTAAATTTTTTTTATATTCTGTATATAAGTTCTGTATCAGATACAAAATTTGTAAAATACTTTATTCTATTCTGTGGGTTGTCTTTCCCTTTTATGATGTCATATGCAGCATGGAAGGTTTTAATTGTGAAAAAAGTTCTTTTATTTTGTCTTGTCATTTGTGCTTTTGGTGTTGTCTCTAAGACATTATTGCCCAATTCAAGGTCACAAAGACTTATACCAATGTTTTTGTCTAAGAACTTTATAGTTTTAGCTATTACATATATATATATGTATATAATTCATTTTGGCTTAATTTTTATACACTGTAAACAAAGGGTACAACTTCTTCCTTTGGCATGTGGATATGCAATGTTTCCAGTAACATTTGTCAAAAAAATATTTTTTATCAAATTTTCTCGACACTTTTGTAGAAAATCAATTTGTCACTAATGTGTGATTTTATTTCCAGAGTCTCTACTGTAATCCACAGATCTATATGTCTATCTTTATACCAGTAGTATACTGTCTTGATTACTATAGCTTTGCAGTACATTTTTAAATTCAGAAACATGAGTCTTTAAAATTCATGTTTTCTTTTTCAAGATTGATTTTGCTATTCTAGATCCCTTGTATTTCCACATAAATTTTAGAATTGGTTTGCCAATTTCTGAAAAAGATAAGGCAGCTGGGAATTTTTAAAAGATTTGATTTGAATCTGCAGATATGTTTAGGAAGTCTTCCGTTCCATGAACATGGGATATCTTAACATTTGTTTAGGCCTTTTTAAATTCATTTCAAAAATGTATTGTAGCATTCAGAATTCAAATATTGCACTTATTTTGTTAAATTAATTCCCAAGTTTTTCTTTTTAATTATATTATAAATCATTTTTTTCTTAATTTTATTTTTAGTTTAGATTGTTCATTGTTAATATATAGAAATAAAATTGATTTTCTGTATATTGATTTTCCATCCTGCAATGTTGTTACCTCATTTATCATTTTAATAATTGTTTTATGAATTTCTTTTAATTTTTTTTTAACTTTTCTTTTGGGTTCAGGGATACATATGCAGCAACTTCAAAGACTGAAGAAACATCAGCTCACACAGATGAGAAAGAATCAGAGCAAGACCTCTGGCAACTCAAAAGGCTAGAGGGTCTTGTTAACCTCCAAACAACCATATTAGTTCCTTAGCAATGATTCTTAACCAGACTGAGATTGCCGAAGTGACAGAAACAGAATTCTGAATATGGATAGAAATAAAGATCATCGATATATAGGAGAAAAAAACCAATTCAAAACTTTTTATTATATTTTTATATACCAAATTATGTCACTAGTAAATAGAGATAATTTTACTTCCTCCTTTTCAATTTGGAAGCATTTACTTCCTTCTTTTTTTCTTCTCTTCCCTTGCCTTCCCTTCTCTTCCTTTCCCTTCCTCTCCCTCCCCTCCCCTCTCCTTTCTCTCCCCTTCCCTCCCTTTCTCTTTCCCTCTCTTCCCCTCCACTTCTCTTTCTCTCCCCTCCCTTCCCCTTCCTTTTTCTTCCCTTAGCAGCAATAGAAAAATGTGTAAGAAGATGAGCCTGTTCTTATTTAGGTTTTAAAAATCTGATTCAAGTACCTCTATATAATGAAATAATTTTCCAATCAGGACCCTGATTGTAAGGACATCTGGGAAATACAGATTTTTGGATGGCAGACACTGCAGTACAGGTGGAACACCAGAAAGAGGCAAAAATGCATATCTAGCTCCACATATACTTGTTATCATCGTAGGTAGGCATTTTATAATTAGTTATTATTTTGAGACAATCAAAATCATGTAGTACTATTTTGTGTTTAAATAGTACCTGTTAATTTAATCCCCTCCCCCCCCCTTCCCTTCCCTATCAATCCCTCCTCTCTTTCTTTCTACTTACCTTCTTATTTTCAGCACTCTTGGTTAGAATTTCCAGTATAATGTTAAATAACCATGAAAGAACAGATATCCTTATCTTGGTCCTAATTTTAAAGGGTTTACCTTGGAGTTTTTCTCTATGCCCTTTGTGAAGTTTAGGAAGTTCTTCCCAATCATAGTTTGTTGATTGTTTTTATGACAGAGTATTTGATTTGATTAAGTGTTTTTTTTTTTTCTGCTTTTATTGTAATGATGCTGTGACTTTTGCTTTTCTTATATTGATATAGTGGATTACATAAGTTGATTTCAGATATTAAGCCAACTTTGCATTTCTTGGAATAATCCCACTGGTTAATGATGGATAATCTTTCTTGTCTGTTACTAGATTAACTTTTCTAGTATTTTGTTGAAGATTTTTGCATCTATGTTAGTCTATAGTTTTATTTTACTGTTTACCTTTGTCTGCTTTTAGTATCAAGGCAATAACAGTCTCAAAGAATTAGTTGAGAAGTGTTTTCTTCTTTAATTTTTGGTAGAGTTCGTAAAAAATGAGTATTAATACTTCTTTATATGTTTGGGCTTTTATTTTATTTTTTATGATTTAGCATGCAAATTATGAAAGTTCAAATTTAAATCCATTGCTCTTTCTTAATCTTTTAAATTTAGATGACATAGCTAAAATAGTTTCCATTTCTTCTTCTTAATGATATGTTATTATATTTTCAAGTATTGCAGATAGTTTGTACATACTTCAAACAATGTTTTGTCCTGTTTAAAACAGGTTAATTGCTTTCAATATTTCAAAACATAATTATACGTTCTATATATTTGATTTTCTTTGTAAGTTTCATTGTCTGATTAGATATGAAATATACAATATTATTAGATAATTCTTATAATTGCAATAAATAACTTTATGAACACAGTGAATGTAAAATTCTTTTAGATGGTCCAACACCCTAAATACATTTAGTAATATTAAACAAAATTCTATTTGTAAATTTATAGCTTAACTACAAATTCTAAAATTAGAGTTGAACATGCTAATTCTAATAGGCCACATTAATAATATATAGATTTACTAAAAACATAAAAAGTAAGCATATTATAAATACATAATCTTATATAAGTACATAAAATATCAATTATTAACAGGTACTATTTAAGCATAAAAAATTACTATGTGATTCTGATAGTCTCAAAATAAGTATGCTAATTATAAAATGCATACCTATTATGATAACAAGTATATGTGGAGCTAGATAAGCATTTTTGCCTCTTTCTGGTGTTCCATCTGTACTGCAGTATCTGACATCCAAAATCTATGTTTCCCAGATGTCCTTACAATCAGGGTCCTGAGTGCAAAATTACTTCACTCAGGACCCTGAGAGTTGTATATATTGTATATAGAGGTACTTGAATCAGATTTTTAAAACCTAAATAAGAACAGGCTCATCTTCTTTCACTTTTTTGTACTGCTGCTTAAAAGCATGGTTGTATCTAGGTACTAGCTCTGTGGCTTTGGTGAGGCAATGGTGTGGGAGCACCAGCAGCTTCCCAAGTCTCTCTTTCTCTTCTGCTGTGATATGATCCTCAACTCAACAGTTCTAGTAACAGGTCCAGATTTCACATCTTTCTGATGGAAAGGGGGTTATAACTCTCCTGGAGACGCAGTTCAGAGTTACTCTTCTGACAAGCTTTCCCCAGGTCCCTGTCTAGATCGAAGCCCTCCAACCCTTCCAGGGACTGTTTAAAAGTGCGATTTTCAGTAATAAATCCCTACATATCTAAAATAGTTTCCATTTCTTCTTCTTAAATTCTGTTAACTTTGGCTGTTTAAATCTAGATCTTCTTGGTGTTTGAAGATGTGTTCTCAATAAAGATGGTAGATACTCTTCAAATTACCTAAGATTCCTAAGAACTAAATACTTAAACTGCATATGAGTCCTGGAGTAGCATATGACAGAGTAGTTCTTCTACTGCCCAGACTACCACACTGAGCTCCCTCCTTTAGTCATTCTGTGATGGGCTTCAAAGTCATATGCAAGTTGAACTATAAATACAATGAATAATTAGAAGTATAAAATTTAAAATAAAGAACATATAAGAAGCAAAGTTCAGACCTGTACAGAGTAGGCAGACAACAAAAGTTATTGAAAGATGAACTAGTAAACTCCATATTAATCTCACATTTTTTTCTTCTTCCTCTATAATTTTGCAGAGTCTTGATCCATTTCTGTGTTTTGATGGGAAACTCTTTCTCATATAATAATTACAGTTTCATAGAAATTGTATGTGCCATGACAATGCATGTAACCACTTCTACTACTAATATCCTCATGTCATAATGGGATATGGGGGAAAGCAGCAATCATATTCTCCTGGACTCTGATGGGAAATATGTCCGAAACTTCTGCTCTAACAAGATTCTCTAAAATGCCTGGTTCTTCTGGCATCTTTTTCTCCTCTAAGGGATTATAACATTTCTCAAGATCAACAGAAAAATAAAAGCCTTTGAATAGCTCTTTCTTCCTCAAAATGAATTATTTCTGGTGAACTTTAAAGCCTAAGGCCTAAGTGTGAGAAGTTTACGTCTCTGTATCTCACACATTTCAATAACCAATCATTGTGTTCTTTTTGCCCCCTGTATTCTGTTGTAAGAACTCTTCTTTGAAACAATAGATTCTTCATTATTTAATGGTCTAAAAGATGGACAGTCATGTTGTAAGCCAAAATTATTGAGAGTGAGAGGGAAATAATCCGGATCTCAAAATGCTAAGTATTTAGCATATTGATGCAATTTAAAGTGGAAGCCCTTTGTTGGGAGTTTTCATAGCAGTACTGACTCACATTGAGTTTCTCATAAAAAATACAGGATTGGATGTGCAGCATCCAATGGCAGATAGCTACAGATGTGAAACAGAGCCCCATTCCCCAGGGCAAATTGAAAACCCAGCTCAGAAATGGAATTATCCAGAGCAAAGACAGGTATTTGAAGGCACAGGGTCACAGAATATGCCAAACTGACATTTTTATGCAAGCTTCAATTCTGATTCTATAGAAAGGTTAAAAGAGCAAGAAATTGCAGGTAGTATATATACTATGTACGGTCAGCTTGAGCAATATTAAAATCTGGGAATATCAAGGCATGACTCCACAGAGTGGATGGAAATAGTGAAGGCAAGATCCAGAATATTTTATTGATGAAATTGGCAAGAACTAGGCCACCAGATGAATGAGCTGGGCTTCAGTCCTAGAATATTAAGCAAGCAAACAGCAGAGTACAGAGTGGAGATCAATGCACACACTGAAAATTGCAGTGACAATGAGACAAGCAGGCATGAGTATTCGCTGCCAAGAGAAGTAGGACCTAGAGGCAGGAGGTCTTATCTTCTGCCCTTGTCCATTATCCACATATTCCCATTCTGGGTAAAGGGAATACTAGTCTGACTGGATCAGATTCCAGAATAATGATTTTGCCTAGTTACTGACTAATTGGGTTATACTGCATCAGATGTTCATAAACATAGATATGCCTCACTCTGTTTTCCTTTCTTCCTCTAATTCTCTGGCATTTCTTTTCATTCATACAATAGAATAAGCAAAATAAGCCAAGGTCTGCCTCCTTGGGGTAGATGCTATTATCTTATTCTTTCTCTTTTGTAATGAAAAGAACAAATTGTTTAAAGAAGGTATTAACTAATGTTACGTTTTAGTGGCTTTTGGACCTTAACTCCAAGCTGTGTTTAAGAGAAAGCCCTACATTATCTGAGGGTATGAATCTAGATCATGATAATTAAGTGATGCCTTATTTCTCATTTGCCATTATTCTTGTGTAAATATACCTTTCCTCCATGAAATTACAGGGAGGAAGGATGGCTGAAATAAAAATGATTTAGGTATCCCCAAGTCTCTTGATTATAATCCCATTTTAAGACCATCTAATCAGGCTCTAGACCCTTGGGATTAAAATGTAATTTCAGGACATATTTAGTGCCTACAAATTAGCAAAGGCAAAATTTGATATCAGTTACCATACCATCCTTATAGAGAAAATAATGAGTAAATAACTGAACAGAAATTACACTGAGAAAACGAGAATGAAAGGGACCAAGTAAACATGATTATATTTAAGAGAACAGTGGGAGACACAGCAAGTTGGAGCACAATGGCATGATCTCAGCTTATTGCAACCTCCACCTCCCGGGTTCAAGCGATTTCCTGCCTCAGCCTCCCAAGTATATTGGATTAAAGGCATGTGCCACCATGCTCAACTAATTTTGTATTTTTAGTAGAGACAGGGTTTCTCCATATTGGTCAGGGGGGTCTTGAACTCCTGACCTCAGGTGATCCTCCAGCTTCAGACTCCCAAAGTGCTGGGATTACACTGTCTGTTTTTTTCAACATCTCAGATCTTTCACTTAAAAAATGAAGAACTATTACCAGAGGGTGTGTTACTGTTCCCTGAATCATTAAACACTTCATGTCACAACCCAAAGCCAGGTACACTTTCTGATTCATTCTAAAGAATTTTGCTTTATTTTCAATTTATTATTTACTTAATATTCATACCTTATTCTTTTAGTTATCTATTGCTGTATAATAAATGAATCCTAAAACATAGTGGCTTAAAGCAACCACTGTTTACTCTCTCTTTCATTGTTTTCTGGGTTAACCGTGTTTATTTGGGTAGTTCTCACTCAGAATTTGCCTATGCAGTGGTAGTGAGACATGAGGAGCTGGAGTCATCTGCTCCCCATAGGATTTGATTGTGTAAAACGGCTGACTCATATGATGGTGGCTGAAGGCTGAGAGCTCAACTGCAACTGACTACTGGAACATTTGCACATGACCTCTGTGAGTCATTTACACAACTCCCAGCATGCTATCTGGGTTCCCAGATGGAGCTCTCTAAAGGAGTACTGCAAGAGGCCCCAGAGAATGTTACAAGGTTTCTTATGAGCAAGGCTCAGGAGTCCCAGCATGTTCACTACATTCTATTGATCTAGCAAGCCACTTAGGCCACTATTCAAGGCTAGGGAATCTAGTCTCTACTTTTCATATGAGAAGCAGCATGTTTATATGGACAGAAACAAATTGGTGGAATCCATCTTAAGACACCATCTTCCATATCCACTTATGTTTATAATAACTAACGATAGTTATTTTTCAATGTGTGGAATATTTACAATCTTTCCCTAAATTTGCTATGTCTATTGACAATTTCTCATTCATCATCAAATCTACCGTTATAAGATCATGAAAATGAAAACATACTAAATTTCCAAAGTTAAGATGATTACATGTTAATGCATCTTTTAAACTGTTTTGGAATTATTGGCTACAATTTTTTAAAAGCATTAGTAGATTTTAAAATTTATAATATTTTCCTCTTACCTAGATAATGAAGCAGAACTTCTAAGAGGTAAATATACACCTATTCTTTCTGTGTGGCATGCTGCCTATATGTAGCATGATTTGCTCAAGTACCTTTTCTTGGTATTATTGGTATAAAACAGACTTTTAAAATATTTTGCCTATTTAAATTATACCAGCAATACTAAAGTTAGTCTTGCCCAAATTTTCAGCTTGTCAGTATAATCATTTTAAATTATCTTTTCTTTTATTTGAGTCCTAATTATTCTTGAGTTCTCAACCTCTCATGGCCAAAAATGATTCTATTCTCCACTTATATCATGGTCATCAAAAACAAAAAATTTAGGTTCTCTGAGTTAAATATTTTTTTCCTCAAGGAAATAGAAAATTTGTAAGATACCAAGAATGGAAAAAAAAGGGATAAACTTGCTGTTTAGGAAAAGAGGACTGTGCATGACATTACTGCCATGAAAATCACGTTTCAAAACCTGAAGAGAGACCCATGAGTCTAAAATAAAGGTGAGATGTTGCCTGTGCTGAACAATGAGGTCTACCTTAGTTGCTGGCATGATTTTTCCTTCATCAGTGACACTGTCCAACCTCTCAAGGCATGAAAGTAAATTCGTGGAGAAAGCAATTGCGTGGCAGTCAGAGCTAGTTGTGGCTCTGCTCTTGTTGATGCATATCATAGGATGCTTTGTGCCTCCTTTCCACATCCAAACAAGGTTAATAAAACTTGACCTTGCTTTAATATGGTCATTAGGAGGATGAAACAAAATGAGATGCCAAAGCAATTTGCAAATGTAGGAGCAGTAGAAAACATAGTTTCTTATGATCACCCCAAAATAAATGTCTTGTGTACATACACATCGTACATTAATTTTCTAGGTAGAAACATTTTTGTTAAGCATGAGTGGCAACACTTTAAAGTGAATCTTCAAAAGCTGCTGATTTCTTGGTATCCCTTTAGTTTAAAATAGCTCCTCTATCAGATGCACAGTCCCCAGATAAATTGCATGCTGTGATTCTATTATTTGTTTAAATGAAAGAAAAATTGTATTGTTTTTTACTTCATATAAAAGCATTCCTTGATCATAGGAAGAAAATTTAAATGTACAAATAGATCTTTCTTAAAAAAGAAGCATATTATTCCACTACACAAAGTAACAACCATTAACCACTTGGAATATTTCTATAAATATCCATCTATAACCTTCATATAGATAAATACAAAGAAGGAGAAAGAGATAAATATATATGGTATATCTATTTTATTTATAGCTCTTTTTATGTAACAATATAATATGTTGTGGAAAATAAAGTATGGCTGGTAAAGGGTTTAGAATCTCCCCTATTTTTAAATTTCTGTAGAGGATAGCACAGGTAATTTGGACAAGAAATTTCTGTCCTCATTAGGAGAAATAGAAAATGACATTCAACTAATGGAAATCTTAAAGAATTATTAAGCAAGAGTAATGTAAGAGGACTGAGGAGAGCAAAGTAATGTGTCATAAACCCACCATTGCCAAACATACTCTTGAGAAGCTTCCTATGGACTACACTATGCTTAGGTGAGCCTACAGCCACCAGGTGAGCTCAGGAGAGCTCACCTATAAAAGTATTATTGTGCAATACACCTGAAGAGAAGCCTGTTCATCTTCCATCTCCGGCAAGTCACCCTTACAGAGGAAGGCCAGCTTGTTATCTATTTTTAGCTAGTGCCCTGAGAGAAAGACCAACCATGTTGAAAACAGAAAAGGAACTTCTATGTTAAATTAAATTAAATTAAATGTTTACCTCATTGCTTCTAGCTACATTTAGGGACTAATCCTATGTTGTGTTTCCATCTATCTGTGTAGGTCAGAGATAGGAGTCAGATCCACTTACTCCACCTCATCATGCTTAAATGTCAAGGCGGGTCAGCAAAAAGGGATGAACAATCTACATAGCTGCTCATGAAAGCTATATCAGCCATTGTTTCTAAACAAACCATACATTTAATTAATTAATTATTTATATTATAACATACTTTATTTTATTTTATTTTATTTTATTTTTTGAGACAGGGTCTCTGTCACCCAGGCTGGAGTGCAGTAGTGTTATTATGGCTCACTGCAGCCTCAACCTCCTGAGCTCAGGTGATCTTCCTACCTCAGGCTCCCAAGTAGCAGGAAGGAAAGGCACCATGCCCAGTTAATTTTTGTATTTTTTTTTAGAGAGATAGGGTTTCACCTTGTTGCCCAGGCTGGTCTTGAATTCCTGGGCTCAAGTGATCTGCCTACCTCAGCCTCCCAACGACACATGTATTTTTAAACACAGAAGTCCCTTGCATGCTAGACTTACCATTATGGTGTTTTATGGTGATGTTCAAAATAGGTCCTATGAAAAGAAGTCGTTATATGAAAAATACATTTTACACACATGTTTATAGCAGCATAATTCATAATTGCAACAATATGGAACCAGCCCAAATGCTCATCAATCAACAAGTGGATAAAGAAAATGTTGTCTATGTATATACCATGGAATACTACTCAGCAATAAAAGAAATGAAATAATAGCATTCACAGCAACCTGGATGGAATTGGAGACCATTATTCTAAATGAAATAAACCAGGAATCAAAAACCAAACATCATATGTTCTCGCTTTTAAATGGAGCTAAGGTATGAGGATGCAAAGGCATAAGAACAATACAATGGACTTTGGGGACTTGGGGGTATGGGGTGGGAGGGAGATGAGGGATGGAAGACTACACATTGGGTACAGTGTACACTGCTCAGGTGCTGGGTGCACCAATATCTCAGAAATCACCACTAAGGAAATTATCCATGTAACCAAACACCACCCTGTTCCCCAAAAACCTATTGAAATAAAAAAAAAATTAAATAAATCAAAAAACAAAACGAAACAGCATTGCATATTGCAGATGAATCTTTCATGAAAGGAAGAGTCAGTTGATCTGGCAAATTTCATTATTGTCTTATTTTAAGAAATTGTTAGAGCCACCTCAACTTTCAGCAACCATCACCCTAATCTGTCAGCAGACATCAACATTAAGGCAAGATCCTTCACCTGCAATAAGCTTACCACTCACTGCAGGCTTACATGATCATTAGCATTTTAAGAATAATGTGGTTTAAGTTAAAAAAAATAGGTTCTATGAAGAATGTGTAAACATTATGTTGAATGGTCTCTCTTCTTACAGTTACACAGCTCATAGTATTATCTATTTTGCGGGAACTTTATCTCTGAATATCTCAGCTTTCTCTATCTTATTTTCTTTTTATTTATTTTGATGGAATGTGTCATCATATGAAATACTATATACCTAAATTACTTCTCTTAGATTCTATTATCTGTCTAAACCCTGTTTGAACATAAGCTCTATGAGGACAGAAACTATTGTCTTTTTTATTCAGTTGCGTATTTCCATTTGTAGAACAAGTCTGGCCTGGAATACATAATCAGTACACAGTTGTTGAGTAAAGAACCGAACAAGTGGACTCACAGGATATTGCTGCAACTCTACGTTTGCCTTCTGTTTACATTTATTCTGTGGAGCTAGTTTATATCATTCCCTTGAGTGAATTTGTGGGAGGCCCTATAAACCTTCTACTTGCTCTCAGGTATAGAAGGTCCTCTGGTAACTCCGGTAATAATCATGGTTTTATCTCTCACTTCAGAAAGTCATATATAAAATTCAATAATAATAATAATAAACTGAAAGCCATGATTTAAATAAAGAACTCCACTCCCAGTTTGAGACTGATGACACAGGAAAAAGAAAAATGTTTGGAAAAGTTGATTGTGTTAGTCTTACACTGAGTATTTTAAGTTTGCTCTATGTGCTTCTCCTTTCTGTGGACCTGTCCTGTGAAAGGAGTGTATTTTCTACCCTGCTGAATTCAGGAATGTGTAAGTGCCATAAGGGGCTTCTGACATGACCCCTACTGGTCCCTGTTCCTTAAATTCACTCTCTTATGAAATATCTTTTCCTTGAAAATGGACTGAACCTAGTGACTTGCTTGAAATGAATAAAAAAGTGGTATGATGTTACTTGCATTGCAAGGTGTTAAAGACTGTGACTTCCATCTTTCTGGTATTCTCTTTTAGGTTCTTCCTGTGTTCTATGTCTGATAAAGAGGGTTACCTGTCAAGGGACTGGAAGTAACCCAAAGTCAACATTTAGCAAGAATCTGAGGCCCTCAGTCCACTAGCTCATGGGGAACTGGATCCTTCCAACAACTAGTGAGTGAACTCAAAATCAGATCCTGCCCCATTTGAACTTTCATATGGTGGAGGCTCTGGCTGGCACCTTGATTATAGCTCTTGAGAGAACCTAAAGAGGAGCCAGTGATGATGTGCCCCATTTCTGACCCACGGAAACTAGCAGACAATAAGTCTGCACGGTTTTAAGCCACTAAATTCTGAGGTAATTTGTTATGCAGCAATAAATAACCAATAGATGAAGGCACTTGCTTTGGCCAATGAAATGTAGATGGGGAGATGGATGTCATTGCTTTGAGGAGCTTTAAAAGTTAGTGTATCGGTCAACATATTTTTTTTCGCTGTGTCACGTCAACTGGTGACATTCCAGGTGGTGGCTGGATTCAGCCAGGAAGGCACATGCAGCAGAGCCATAGCCAATATGCAATAGACACATAGCGTACATGGGAAGTAAACTTTTGTCTTACGAGTTGCTAAGATTTGGGGATTATTTGTTAAATCAGTATGCGCTAGCTTCGGGTGTGTCAACATTAGCACTATTGACAGTCTGCTGGATGATTCTATGTTGTAAGAGGCTTCACTATGCATTGTATGACTTTTAGCAGTACCCCTGACCACAGGCCTCTGGATGCCAGCAGCCTCGCCCGTGCACTCCTCCACCTCATCAATCCACGGTCACCAAAACCGTCTTCAGACATTGCCAGAAAGTTTTTGGGGGTGAAATTGCCCTTGGCTAAGAACCCCTATTCCAGTCTGTCCTGACTGATAAGGTCAGTTCTCTCTCATCCTCACTGTCTGTAGTTCCCTTGGCATAAATGAATTATTTTGCCCTGACTGGTTGCTGGTGAATCCTTCTTTAGCTGCTAGTCATACCTAAATCCTTTCTAAGATAGCCTTTTTTTTTGTTTTTTTAACCTCTTTGAATAGAGTTCTGAGATAGGAACTGGAACAATATAATGCTCTTATTCTTGGGTATATGACCCACATCTGGTTTCAAAAAAAAAAAAAAATTTAACCTGAGTAAAATTTGGAAATCTAGGCTGATCCCAATGTGCCACTACCAGAATAGCTGTGCTGCCACAGTTCTTAAGCCTTTATATTTTTCAGCTCCAGCCAGGAACTAGCCCACTGTTTCTAAATCCCTAGTACATAGGGCAGACTCTCCGACTGATGTAGTTGAGGCCCTTCCTACTAGGTTTGGGATCAGGAGAAAGCACCCTTCATCCCTGTGTAGGTGTATGGAAAAGAGGTGGAGATATTTCTCCAAGGAAATGTATTTCTCCTATAATCTCCAGCTCCTAATCCTTTTAGACCCCTTATGTTAGCTGGGGATTAAAATCACAAAACCAGCTTTAAAATCCTTGATGACCTTCCATTTAGAATGCAATCTCTATTGGTTTAATCCATCAGCTGAAATTGACGCTGAGGTAAATCCATTATAGCTTTCATTATAATAGTGTATTTTCCAAATTAATTCATAGTATTTTTAAATTCTGAAAATAAAAATCTTACTCTGAATCTATGCCAAAACACAGTCTGTTCAGTTCAGCTGAC
The DNA here is from genome assembly GCA_004027715.1 of Plecturocebus donacophilus. NCBI lineage: Eukaryota > Metazoa > Chordata > Mammalia > Primates > Pitheciidae > Plecturocebus > Plecturocebus donacophilus. The sequence continues at coordinate 53,313 of PVKP010002328.1, forward strand.
CAAAAGCATCATTTTCACTTTTGGTTTAATCTAGAATGAGTTTAAGGTTTCTCTTTGCTAAGCAACATACATGTGGCCTCTTCCATATAACAAACTCCAGCCTATTCTTCAGTTACTTCTCCTCCTCTGAACTTTCTATCAAACCAAACAGATTCTACTCTGGAGTTGTGTACAGAGGACAGAGTCAGTAACTCAGAAGGCCTTCAGTATTTACTTCTTCCATCCGCCTTCTTCTTTTTTAAACTCTTTCAAAGTCTATTTATCTATTTCAATGGTTTTATTGCCCCATAATTGTTATTTAAAAGCTGCACATATTTAATATACACAACTTGATGAGTTTGGATTTATGCATACACCTGTGAAACCATGGTCACAAGGAAGGTAATAAGCATATCTAGTACCTCCGCAAGTTTTCTCCCATCCTTTAGGTTATTGTTTTTTTTTTTTTGTTTTTTTTTTTTTTTGTGTACATGTTTGTATGTGTGTGGTAAGGACACTTACTATGAGATCTACTCTCTTAACAGAAATTTTAAGCACACATTACAGCATTGTAAACTACTTTTTTTGCCTCTTGTATGATCTCAGGAAAAGAGACTCTTCCCATACTATCTTCTCTAAGTGTCTCAGCATACCTGATCATGACTTAGCAAAATAAGCCCGTTCTAGATTATTGCAATTTTGGAAATGAGAAAGTAGGAGGCAGAGGGGCAGGAACTAGGAAAAGGAGAAACAGAGCAGCTTTTTGTTGTCTTCCCATTAAAATATAATCAGAGAAAACATACTTCTAGAATGTATTTTGCTAGAGGATAAATTTATGGGCACTTTATTCAGAATGATTTTGTATGACCTACCTAATTTTTTCCAATTAAATAATTATAATTTACATTTTAATCAGAGCTAGTAAAATTGCTTTTTAATATTTACTTTATTCATATTTAGGTTTTTTAAAAAACTTTTTATTTATATAAAAATTAGTGTGATTTTTGCACTTCTGGGAATTCATTTCATTATTTGCATTGAAATAAAAGATAATAGCCACTCTTTCTTGGGCTCATTTTAATAACTCTATAAGGACATTAATTTGGAGGTAGGTAGATAATCAGACAGTAAAATATTTATCATCAGACATTTGAAAAAAAATCAACAGAAAGGAGGGAAGCAACAGGGACAGTGAGTTCTAATGTCCCCCAGAGAAACAAGATTCATGATGCAAACCATGGAGAACTTTAAGAAAATTGTTTTTCATATCTTCAGTGAGATTAAAGAGGTTGCTGCCTTTGAAGAGATTATGTGGTCATGGAAAAGAAAAAATTGAAGCACCAGAGTGTTTAGTATAAAACATTATTGCTGAAATCAACCAGAAAATCACACAGTGAACAGAATGGATATTGCTAATACAGAGATTAGTAAATTAACTTGAGGAATTATCTAAGAATTCAAAAAGATATTAAAAAGAAATGAGAAAAAAGATAAATGTAGAAGATATATCTGAGATTCTTGATATCTATATACCAGAATTTCCAGAAAGACAGTACAATGTGACTACAATAGAACCATAATTTAAGGGATAATAGAAGATAATTTCCCTGAAGAAAGATCCGAGTCTTCAGACTAAGAAGTTCTGATTAAGTATGTGGATGCCTAGGAAAATAATTCTCTAAATGCACACAGTAAGAAAGATCAATTAAGAACTTCTTGTTATTGTATGGTTTGTTTGACCCCTTCAAATCTCATGTTGAAATGTAATCCCCAATGTTGGAGGTAAGGCATAATGAGATGTTTGGGTCCTGGGGGTAGATCTCTCATGAGTAAATAATCCCCTCCCCGGGTGGAAAGGAACTAACTGTGTTCTTGCTCTATTAATTCTCAAGAGAGTTCCCCGGAGAGACGGTTGTTAAAAAGAGCCTGGGACCTTCCCCTTCTCTCCCTTGCTTCCTCTCTGCCAGGTGATTTCTTCAAATGCTGGCTCTGCTTTTCCTTCCACCATGAGTGGAAGCAACTTCAGGCCCACTCTAGATGCAGATGCCAGTGTCATGCTTCTTGTACGGCCTCCATGAGCCAAATAAACCTTTTTTTTTTTTTTTGTAAATTACCCACCTTCAGTTATTCCTTTTTTTTTTTTTTTTAAAAGATGGAGTCTTGCTCTGTTGCCCAGGCTAGAGTGCAGTGGCATAATCGTGGCACAATCTTGGCTCATTGCAACCTCAGCCTCCCAGGTTCAAGAGATGCTCCTGCCTCAGTCTCCAAAGTAGCTGAGATTGCAGGCATCTGCCATCATGCCCCACTAATTTTTGCATTTTTAGTAAAGATGGGGTTTCTCCATATTGGTTAGGCTGGTCTCGAACTCCTGACCTCAGGTGATCTGCCCGCCTCGGCCTCCCAAAGTGCTGGGATTACAGGTGTCAGCCACCATGTCTGGCCAGTTATTCCTTTATAGCAACACAAATTGAATAAAACACATGGTTTTATATTTGCCATATGAAATGCTTGATGATAACCCAGCATTGTCTAGAGAGTTCTGAGAGAAACTCACTGAGAGCTCTAGAATTCTACATCCAAGTAAATGTAATTGTATTTAAATTTTCACCATAGATAGTAAAATGCAACAGATATAACATTCCAAAAACAGGTGCCAGACCAAAATGGGAAGTTTCAAGTGGTTTAGGTAAAAAAAAATGCCTTAAAACTTCTTAAATGCTTCACATTGAGTCAAAGAGGGTTAGCAGGTGCATTGTGAAATGAAAAAGACATTTTGAGGTAGATGCTGGTGTCCTACAGATCCAACCCATCAAGGGAACCTGGACACGTCTCATAGCTCAAATCTAGTGAAAGGGACCAATGAACTTCAACAAAAACAGATGTAATGCAGACAACTAGCTAACTTTCATAATTGAAAATGCATCAGATTTTCTCAATGAACATCAGGAAGATGGTAACATCAATAAAAAATGACTGGATAGTGTAAAAAAGAAAAATTGGATATCATGAATTCTTACTAACAAAAATTGACAAAATAAAGCTAATATGCACATGTACAATTGATATTCATCCCCTTCAGTAAGGTTCATTCATTAAGCTGGTGTCTGACTCCTATTTGGAAATCTAAACAGCAAAAGCAGGCTGGAAAGCTGCTCCAGTGGTGGAAATAAAGGTAGTAAAGGTGAGACGGGGGTGTGTAATGACTTTCACTCTGAGAGTCTGTTAGAGCAAAGGAAGTGTGACTATTTCCAGTGGGCCAGTTGAAGACTATGCATGATGATGAGCCAGATGGGCACTATATTACACACTCAGGCAAGTGTCATAAGGGAGATGTTGGATGTAACTGCAGTTTCCAAAAAGATGTAGAAGCAAGTAACAAATAAGGTGGCAATATATTACCTGAGTCAAGAGGACTCTTAGCAAGAGGTATGAATTAATGGCCAAGGGATATCTCCTAAGAACCACAATATCTGTGCCAGCCAAGTATAAATATAAATATTTCTTCCTATCTTATCTTTCTCTCTGCAAGTGTCAATTGGGTAAGTAAAAGAAGCTGCCTAAAAAATGACCCCCAATCTGGGTGGGGGGCTAGGGGAGGGACAGTGAGGGGCGGAGAGGTTGGGGAGGGATAACACTGGGAGAAATGCCTGATGTAGGTGACAGGGAATGGAGACAGCAAACCACCATGGCATGTGTGTACCTACACAACAATTCTGCAAGATCTGGACATGTACCCCAGAACTTAAAGTACATTAGGAAAAAAAGAAATGACCACTAACCTAAGTAGTTTAATACTTCAGAAATCATGGTTATTTCTCATGCCCATCATAGCCTAGTTGGGTGCTGAGTGGTCAGCCTCCTTCTATCTGATCATTGACAAAGTTAGCCTCCTTTCATTCATTGATTCTTCCTTAGAATGTTTCATTGTTTCTAAATCTGGCCAGGAGATAATGAAAGAAAGTACAGAAAAGACACACGTAAGGAATTACAGTCTAAGCTACCTAAGACTGCTATTCATCACTTCCATTTGCATTACACTAATAAAAATTAATCACATGGCCCTAACCTGATGAAGGGAGGTGGGAATACCCAGGAAGGAGAAAGGGGTTTGTTGAGCATCCAGCTGGTTGCTTCCAACCTTCTGCCTTTAAGCTATAGCTCCAAAGGGGCTGGAAATAGAGGGAGGGAGGAAGAATTGGGAAGAGACTAGAAATTAGCTTTCTTTGCCTTTTTTAACTTGAGGTAGTACTTAGTTGGAGGAGGGAGAGGAACTGTAATTTTATTTGGATTTGGAAGTTTTACTAATACATGGGATTGGGAATTTTCAGTAGAAACTTGAGTTTATGATTTGGGTCTTGAAATTTTGTGGATTTCTATTGCTTTAAAGTGACTACAAAAGATACAGAAGTACGAGACTTTTCATTGCTGGGGTAAAACTAGTCTCACAAAGCAAAGTTAAAGGAAGAGTGTGGAAATACCTTGTGATTGCATCCCACCAGTTGGGCTAGTTTAGCATACTGGTTACAGAAATTCTCGTTTATTTATTTTAAACAGTAACTAGGACATTTTGTTCCTTTTCCTTCTGCCTTCATTCATGGCTAGAAGCCCTGGGCTTTTGTTAACTCCAGAAGGGGTTGTAAGCTTGCAGGCCAATTATCAAAGCTGACAGTTTATTGACTTCTGGGCCACCAAAGGTACCATTGAGCTGTGCGAGTGCAAAATCTGCCTAGGAAATGCAAATAAGAAGAATATGTTTAAAAACAATGTTTTTTCCTCTTTCATACATGCAGCCACACACAACCACACAACACCAGAACTCAGGAAGGTAAAGAAGGGAGTTAGAAATCATGCAATGGGCAGGGTGCAGTGGTTCACACCTATAATCCCAGCACTTTGGGAACCCACAGCAGGGGGATCACATGAGGTCAGGAGTTTGAGACCAGCATGACCAACATGGTGAAACCCTGACTCTACTAAAAATACAAAAATTAGCCGGGAGTGGTGGCAGGTGCCTGTAATCCCAGCTACTTGGGAGGCTGAGGCAGGAGAATCACGTGACCTAGGAGGTGGAGGTTGCAGTGAGCTGAGATTGTGCCACTGTACTCCAGCCTGGACCACAAGAGCAAGACTTTGTCTCTAAATAATAAATAAAATAAAGAATTATGCAACGAACTCATCTCTATTAACATTAAAACTCTGTCAAAGAGATGATAGATTTTTCCTTGCTATTTAGAAGGCATAGATCTGAAAAACAACTTTTGTTCTGTATTCTCATAGGGACTATCTTGAAAGTGGCAGTCTAGCCAATAGAACTTATGACCAAAGGTCATATGAAGTAAATACATCTTTGGGAGGCAAAGACATGAAAGGAAAAACATCTACTTAGGGTTTTTAGGCACAAGAAAGAGTTGAGATTTCCCACCTCACTTCTGGGGCACTAAGTTTTGTTGAGTAGAGATGAGTGTACCTATATGGGACCTGAATGTGATGTGAAGATAGCTGAGAGACTGTGAGTGGCTAGCAAAAATTGTCACAGGTAAGACAAAGAGACCTTAGCAGAAGAAACTGCAGACAGGAGAATAACAAACTAAAATCAGAGAAATAACAATGGGCCAAGATCTCAGAAGATGCTAAGATCTAGAGAGTTGGGATAGAAGGCAAGTTTGCAATAGCAGAAAAGGATGATGTGCATAGCATGTGTTCCTCATCTAGATGAGATCTCCATAGACTAGTCATGTTTTGGCCCCCTTCCATAGTTCTTGTACGCCATCTACATTTATATATAATTTACCAGTAGACTTATGAAAAAAATTGCTGCTACTGTTACTGAATGGCTAAAATCTCCTTTAACACAAATATAGGTTAACGGTTGTTAGAAGTGCCCCCATGAAATAGCCAGGCCGCAATCTAGGGTCTCTTCTGCCCAGTTCTCTTGGATGCTCAGGATTTCTCTGTTCTGTGGGTCTCTGAACCCGAGGAGATATTGTGCCTATACTCCCGGATGCTGGCTCTACCCAATTCTTATATTGTATTCCTGAAGAGTCGAGCTTCTAGTTTCCTGATGCTCAATGTGATCACTCCTGCCACCTCCATTTCACATCTTTGTCTCAGTGTTTTCAAAGCACATTTACTTTTGCTTCTTAACTTCTGGCTTGACACTGGGTAATCCTGGACTTAGCTTCTACAAATTGCTTCTCTCTGTGTAATTTGAAATTATGATAAAATAATTGATATTAATTCCATAAATATAAATGGCATCATTCCAGGAATCTAGGCTGTTGTTAAATTCAGCAATATATTTTTTTTTCTACAGAAATGAATTTGCCATTGTACAGAACTCAGAAAATGCATTCAATTTGGGGTTGGTTAAGTACCCTTCGTTTATCTTATTTTAGCATTTCCTTTTTGTACTTCAGTATCCTTATAGATACTGAGTATTATGTAGCAATAATAGACAGAGTAGATGGTGGACTGTTAGCATTCTATCTGAATCAAGGTGCCTTTGGTCTTACATACATAATGAATAATAAGAACAAGCAAGACATTTTCCTAAATATAAAGAAGGCTACATAAAGTAAAAATATATTCAAAGATGAAAAATAAGTTATGTTAAAAATCAGAGTATTTGAAAGATATTAGCAATACTCATACCAAGGGAAAATTTTTATAGGATTGGTAATTGGTAATCCTTCATAGTACATATTCATTGGGAATTTTCATTTGTTCTAATATCAAGCATCTTTGGATGCTTCATATTAGACTGTAACCTCCATAAAACCACAAATCAAATCTGCTTTACTCAATGCTAGCATTTTGTAAACATTCATTAAATAAAAATACTGAATGGGTGATCCTTAAGGAAAAAAATAAGAATTATTTCTGTCACTTCCAGTTTCATTTGTTTTCCCTTTTTTCCTGGAGTTGTACCCAGAGCAAAGGGGAAAAACTGCTATTTCTATCTAGGAGAAATTTCTGGCTCTGCTTTCCCCCGACTTGCTGGTTTTTACCTTTATACTCATAACCTGTGGAAAGAAAATAACGTAGGCATTTTCTATAGTGTATGCCACAGATTCCTATGAAATAAAATTGAAGAAAATATTTCAAAGTAAAAAAAAATTATGGGGAGCTCTGGGAAAAATCAAAGATAAAAGAGTTTTCTTCAAAGGAGAATTCCTCAGAGTCTTTACTTGTATTACATTTAGAGATAACTTTTGTTTTATGTAACATACATTTTTATACTCATTGGAGAAACGAAGAAGGCCCTTTAAGGTTGAAGTGGCTGGATGGGGTTTTCTTTTCTGTCTCACTCTTCATGGAGAGCTGGAAGAAACTTATACACATCCACTGGAAAGAGCCTATACCCTGGAGCAGGATTAGGGTGGTGGGTAAAGGGACTGGAGAAAATAAAGGCATCATATAGGGGTGAGGGAAATTAGTTGAAAGACCAGTGAGAAAATGAATATCTAGATCAGCAACCTAATTGAATTGATGATGACTTCACTGGAAGTGTAAAATAATATTTTAAATCATACTTCTGATTCTAGACTCCTAATAATGTCTTTTGGAAATGAACTATGACTTAGAAATAAATGCCTATATATAGGCATTTAAAAGACAGTTCATTAATACACATTAAAATTAAAATATAATGATTATTCTATTTTATAACTCTTCCTACTTTAGATATAATAGGGCTTTTCAGTTTTTAAATTAAAAAATAATTAAAATACAGTAAATTTTACCTTTCAGTGTATATTTCTGTGGCCCTTTTTATTCAAGTCCTCCTTTTTAATTCCTAGCAATCACAGATCTTTTTCTTCACATATGCTTTGTCTGTTCCAAAATGCCATATAAATGAAAGCATGTCATCTGTAGCCTTTAGACATTGGCTTATTTCACTTAATATGTTGTATTGGAGATTTATTCTTATTGTTGTTTGTGTCAATAGTTCATTCATTTGTACTGTTGAACTATTTTGTTGTATAAATGTACTAAGATTTGTTTATT
>PVKP010002328.1:61398-125779 GCA_004027715.1 Plecturocebus donacophilus
TTTTTTTTTTTTTTTTTTTTTTTTTTTTTTTTTTTTTTTAGACAGAGTTTTGCTCTCGCTGCCCAGGATGGAGTGAAATGGCATGATCTCGGCTCACTGCAACCTCCGTCTTCCAGGTTCAAGTGATTCTCCGGCCTTAGCCTCCCAAGTAGGTGGGATTACAGACATGCACCACTGTGCCTGGTTAATTTTTTGTGTTTTTAGTAGAGACAGGGTTTCAACCATGCTGGTCAGGCTAGTCTTGAAATCCTGACCTTGTGATCTGCCTGCCTCAGCCTCCCAAAGTGCTGGGATTACAGGCGTGAGCCACTGTGCCCAGCCAAACATGAATCTTTAAATAAGATTATATTTTCTATTTCTCCCTCCTTTCATCTGTGCCATTGGTGTTATACATTTTTATAAATATACATTATAAACATACTTGTTACTTTTTGCTTTAGTTATCTGTTAGGGTTGAAGTCTAACAAATTAGTCACTAGACACATGTGGCTAGTTAAATTAATTAAAATTAAATAAAATTTTAAACCTAATACCTCAGTAATACTTGACACATTTCAAGTGTTCAACAGCCGTATGTGGCTAGTCTTATTGGTGGCACAGAAATAAAGTTTAATCATTGAAGAAATTCTACTGGACAAAGCTGCATTAGAACTTTGAAAATAAGGTTAAAAAGTATATTTTATTTAACTTCCTTATGTTATTTCTGGTATTCTTTGTGTTTTCTCAGTAGATCCAAGTTTTGTCTAAAATTACATTGCTCTGCTTGGTTATTTTTCTTTAACACTTTTTGTAGGGAAAGTTTACATGTTAACATTTCTCAATCTTCTTTTGTCTGAAAAAGTCTTTGCTTTTTTTCCCATTTTTGAAAGATATATTTGCTAGGTATAGAATCCTTGGTTGACATTTGTTTTCCTTTCATTACATTTAAAATGTCACTCCATTATTTTCTAGCATACATAATTTCTGATGTGAATATGCTGTAATTATTTTCCTTGTTATTATGCATGTAATGTACATTTTTTCCCATCTAGATGCCTTCAAGATTTTATTTATTCTTTTGGAAGTGAATATGATGTGTTTATGTGTGTGTGTGTGTGCATTTGTGTGTGTATGTGTGAGAAAGAGGGAGAGAGAGAGAGATTGAGAATGTATGTGTGTAAGTTTATTTGATATTCTCTGGATTTCTTGTGTTTGTGATTTTTTGTTTTCTTTAATTTTTCAAAATCATTGGGTATTACCTCAATGCTCAAACAAATGATTTAAAATGTGGACGCATCTCTAAACTGAGGAATAGGCAGAAGCTGAAAGAGTTTGAGGTGCATGCTAGAAGCTTAGATTGTTATAAAAAGGACTTTTAAAGGTGATTCTGGTGAGGACTCAAGAAGAAAAGAGAAGAGCTAAAGAGAAATCCTCCATTTTCTTGGAGAATACAAAAGTAATCATGAACAGAATGTTGGCAGAGATATGGATGGTTATTGTCATGAGGTCTCAGACAGAATCAAGTAACATTATTATTGGAAACTAGAGAAAAGGCAATCCCTGTTATAAAGTGGCAAAACTTGGCAGAATTCTGTTCATGTTCTTGTGTTTTGTGGAAGAAAGCAATAAAAATGTATATTTAGAGAAATTAAATTGGATATTTAGCTGGTGAAATTTCTAAGCAAATTGTTGAAGGAGCTGCTTGGTTCCTGTACAGTAAAATATGAGAAGAGAAAAGTGACTTGAAGGTGAAATTATTAAGCAAAAAGAACTAGAACTTGAATATTTGGAAATTTCTCAGCCCATTTGTATTGCAAAAAGTGAGAAAGCAAGTTTGAAAGAGAACAGTAAAAGTGCAGTCAGTTGACAGTTTAATAAGGAGATTAGTATGGGTATGAACTACAGGCTTAACAAACCACCCCTGCAGAAAAAGTGCCACTTTGAACTGAAAAAGGCAAAAAATGGGATAGAATGAAGAAAAGCTGTTAGATTTCTTGAATTTTGTGTGATAGGATTATAGAAATATTCAGCTGCCAATGGGCACTATTCTTCAAGACAAGGAAAGAATGACCAACAAGGTGATTTAGAGGTCATCAAGGCTACATTCTTGTTTTGAGAAGTGGGACTATTATCTTTCTTTCAAAAGGCCAGATGGATGCTCCCTAATTCCCCGGTACTGGGCCAGCTGGCAGACAGATCTCTAGAGTTAAGACTCCTATCTGGCAGGGCTGCAGGTGTAGTACCACCACCTGAAGGCAGGACATGAAGTCAAAGGATTATTCTCTGGCCTTTAGTTCTCACAGAGCTTGCCTTGCTAGGATGTGGACTTATTTGAGATTTAACACCTTTTTCTTGTTTCCTACATCTTTCATTTGAAAAGGGAATGTCTACCCTATGCTTGTTTTGGAAGCACTGGATTTTGGAAGCACATAACTTGTTTGATTTCACACATTCACAGCTGGAGAAAGATTTTGCCTCAGGATGAATTAGACATGGGATCTCACTCATATCTGGTTTAGACGATATTTAGATGAAACAGTGAACTTTGTACTCTAGTCTTGATGCTGAAAAGCATTAAGACTTTGGAGATGTTGAAGTGGAATAAATGTATTTTGCATGTAAGAAGAACATGAATTTTGAGGGGCAAGGGTGAAATTAAATGGAATAAATGTGCCTCCCCAAAACTGTTGTGTTACAATCTTAACTTCTAATGTAATAGTATTAGGAGGTGGATCATGAGAATAGAGCCATCATGAATCGGATAAGTGCCCTTATTAAGGAAGACATGAGAGCCTTCAGTCTCTTTTTTCAATGGGAGGATATAAGGAGAAGCTGGCATTCACAACTCAGAAGAAAACCTTCATCCGAACCCAATCATGCTAGTGCCCTGGTTGTCCAGCCTCTAGAACTGTGAGAAATAAAATTCTGTTGTTTATAAGCCACTCAGACTATACTATTTTTAATAGCATCTCAAACTGACTTAGACACATATAATGGCAGCAATTCAAATTTTAGCATCTAATTATCACATGGCAGCCTCATCCACATTTGAACCTGATTTAGATAATTGTGATGAGTCTGCCATGTGAAGAAGGCTTGGCTAGCCTTCTAGAGATGTGCCACAGCCAACATCCAGCCTATATAGTCACATTTCTCATAAAAATTTAATTATGTCATCTATCCTTATTATTTGAATTGTTACAAACCTTCAATTCTTCAAAAAAAATTCTGTGATATCATTTGACCTTTCTTTAATGGGGATCCTAAATATAAATACAGACTCAGGCACTGAAAATACATGGTTGTATTTCATGAAGTGACATTAAGAACGTTAACTTTTTACACTATCAAACATGCAAAAACACAAAGGTAAGCCTTTGAAAGAATGTTAGAGCCTCCAAAATATGTCTGAATGACTCCATATATGCACCAAATTTAGTGATACAAACACTATTCCACATCAACTAGAGTAAAATAAGAAATATCTTCAACTCAATTACAATAATTGATTCTAAATCAGAGGTGGGCACAATGGATACATGGGAACCATTCAAAGAAGTGATTCATCTATGATTCTGTCATACATTCCAAGAAAGACAAAACATCCAGCATGTCAATTTTATAAAAAGTTCTTCAGTATTTTATAGTTATTACTAGTGAAGAAATAGTATTCTGGCTCAAGACGGACATTTCCTAAAGTGAAGCCTCTCATATTAAATGCAGAACTCTCTAAAGCTAAAGAAAGCACTCCGCAAAATTAATACAGGCTGCTCCATTATTGAATTGCTTGCCTTTTGTAATATCTCTTCTTGCCTTCCTCTGGTTCTCAATTTCATATTACCTCTGGGCTGCTTTGGATTTACTGCTTTATCAAGAAAAGCTTTTTATTATTGTTATTACTTTTAGAGACAGGGTATTGTTTTGTTGCCAAGGTTGGACTTAAACTCCTGGGCTCAAATGATCCTCCCGCCTCAGCCTCCTGAGTAGCTGGGATGCCCCGCATTATCTGAGAAAGCTTTTTATGTTGTATCATAAATTACTGCTGCTTGATATCACCTGCCTCCCAAATAATCTGGTGTTGATTCACTTTTTCTGATACCGGTATAACCATTTTTTAAATTTTCTTTAAGCCCTGCCATGGTGTCTTATGATAACATTATTTTTCCAAGTTCAGTCTTTCTTTACATAAGGCAATGAAAGAATGTTTCCAGTTCTACCATCCTATAGTGAATTTATTTGGAGGGCAAGAGAATTGCCTCTTAATAAGAGGTCCTAGAGTGCTTGACTATTGAGAACATATGGCACTATGGGCACAAGTTACATTAATGCTGATGATTCTGATAATGGCAATCCTTCTGTTCTCAAGACTCAGAATGACCTGTTGAGAACTTCATTCAGGCTTTCTTTTCCACATAATCACTTTCTTGGAGTGTTACTGAAATCTTTGCTTCCAAGGTATCAGGTGGTTTTCACATTCTTTTTCTACAACATTGTTGAGCCAAGAAGAAAGGTGAATGGTCCTGCTCACTTAAGATTATATCCAAAGAAAGAATGTTCTGGGTGGCTGCCCTCCCAGCAAAAGCTAAATACAATATATGAATTTTAAAAAGATGCCATTACAATATATGTCAACTCACCAAAGTGTCCCAATGCCTAAACATAACATCTCAGCTACATCTTGGCCTCCCGAAGTGCTGAGATTACAGGTGCGAGCCACTGCACGCAGCCAAGAACAGGATTTACTATACTTTTATGTTAGCATAGTTTTCCTCAGCAGGATTTTTTTTTTTTTTTGAGACAGAGTCTTGCTCTGTCACCCAGGCTGGAGTGCAGTGTCATAATCTCGGCTCACTGCAACCTCTGCTTCCTGGGTTCAAGTTATTCTCCTGCCCGAGTAGCTGGGATTACAGGTGCACACCACCACATCTGCCTAATTTTTGTATTTTTAGTAGAGACAAAGTTGTATCCTGTTGAACAGGTCAGTCTCAAACTCCTGACCTCAGGTGATCCACCTGCCTTGGCCTCCGAAAGTGCTGGTATTACAGGTGTGAACCTCTGCACCGGGCCAAGAACAGGATTTATTATACTTTTATGTTAGCATAGTTTTCCTCCTGCCCTCAAATCTAACTCTATATGACCAGTTAATAGAATAGAGAAGTTATCCACCCAGTAAGGGCTGGTAAGCATTGATATTCTAGCCAGTTTCACCATGTAATCACTTTTAAATGATGTGACACCTGGATGACTCTTCCTAACTGGGGAGACTGGCATTGAAAGGACACATCTCACCTTCCACTCAAAATGTTCCAGCACAGTGAACTTTCCAACGATAGACAAAATAACAACACAGGGCAGCGTGTACTCTATCTATATTTCTATCTCTGTTCATTGGCTTTTCAACACTAGAAGCAGCACCTGACACAGAATAGCAACCAATAAGTTTATTGAGTGCTACTAAATAGAACTTGCTACTAGAAGGTACCTCTGTGTTCTCCTTATCAAATGCCTTTAAATCATTCAACCAGACATACTTAATAAGTATCTATCTGCACCAGGTACTATGCTAGGTACTAAAGACATTGCAGTGAACAAAACAGATGTATTTCCTGTACTCACTCAGTTTATAGGTTGCTTTTCTGTGTCGTATACTCTGACTGCTTCTCTGAGTCTAGGTAGAAAAATACTGTGGCAACAGAGTAACTTAAGGAATCAGGGTCTTAGGGATTTTCATCATTTGTAACTTAGTCCTCCAAAAAGGACTAATCATGTGGACCAAACCAGATCAGCTGTTCCTGGAGGCTGTCATTCTACAATTCCTACTGGGAGGGAAGCACCTAGAACAGTCTTTCTTTGAATCTCTAGGCAAATTATCTTGAAGAGGAGCATGTCTGTGTTTTGTTTTTCTTTTCCTCCAGGAAATATTTGAGAGTGGTATGCTTTTTGAGCTCTTACATATCTGATAATATTTTTCTGTTGTCTTTACGTATAAATGACAAGTTGGCAGGATCCAGAATTCATCAATCATAAGTTTTATCCTTCTATCTCTGCAGGTAATTTCTCCAGTTTTCTGACATTTATTTTTATTACAGAAAAGTTTGAGAACAATCTAAATTTGTTATTTTTAACTTTTACCTTTCATATCTGTAAAATTATTTGTCACTGAAATTAATAAATTTAACAACATAAAATGCACACTGTCCATTTCCCCTTATGAATTTCTCATTCTCATCTCCTCAAAATTTTCTCTTTAATTAAAAAAAAATTGCTATTATACATTGGCTTTTGACTTTGCTCTATCTGGTATTGTTAGTTCTTAAGGTAGATCTTTAAAAATTATCTTCTAAAATGACAATTCTCTCATTTTAAAATTTTTATTCTTTTTACCTTTATATTACTGATTTGACTTTATGTTCCTTTCAGGGTAGATTTTAATTTCATATTTGTGTTTTTGGTCTCCTTAGGGTCACAGGTTAACTTGTGACCATTGATAAACAGCCAAACTTTTTCTGGTACCTTTGCTCTCCTTTTTAGGTAGATATGATGGCCCAACTAACTCATTCAGATATGGCCTGGGTGCCTGCCCAGATCTTGGTTAAATGAATAACGAATGTGGATTGGTGTTGATTCTAGAGACATTTGTATGAGGTGGAGACTGAAGCCACCTGGTTTCTGCTTCTTCAAAGACTCCTAAACATGGTATTAATGTAAACTCTATGAAAATCCTTGTGCTATGTACTCAAATGTCTGATACCAGCCAGGTCAAAGGTGAGATTCTACAGCATCATAACATAAGCACTCACATGGTGCCAGGAATCTCTCTTCTGAAGTGTCCCAGTGAAGAGCAAAGAGGATTTAAAGATGCATACTTAACAGTAGAAAGAATATATCATTTATTTATTTTTCAAATTTGGAGTTTAGAACAAGAACATTTCTTGTGCCTTAAATGATACAGACAAGTTTCACAGAGTAACTCTGAAGATGATTTAGGAGATATTTTAAAGCCATTTTTGCTCACTCTGCCACTGTAGATAAAAATTACTGGATCATGGCCAGGAACGGTGGCTCACACCAGTAATCCCAGCACTTTCAGAGGCCGAGGGGGGTAGATTACGTGAGGCCAAGAGTTCAAGATCAGCTTGACCAACATGGTGAAACTTTACCTCTACTAAAAATACAAAAATTAGCTGGGCATGGTGGCACATGTCTGTAATCCCAGCTACTTGGGAGGCTGAGGCAGGAGAATTGCTTGAACCCTGGAGGCGGAGGTTGCAGTGAGGTGAGATAGCACTGCTGCACTCCAGCCTGGTGACATAGCGAGACTCTGTCTCAAAAAGAAAAAGAAAAAAAGTACTTAATGGGCCATGGAGCAAAGAAGGGCATGATGGGAAACATATAAATAGTGCAGTTTTTTATGTTTCTGGTGTATGTAGTGTTGAGGAGTCTAAGTCTAAGGGGGTGACCAGGTGGGTGAAGAAGAGAGGAATCTGAATCCTTTTCCATTAAGTCTGGTGTTGCACTGGCCAAGCCCAGACATAAGGAGGGTAGAGAATGGGAAGAATTATTCTAGCAGCATTGTGGATAAAGCATGGGATGAATGCTGAAAGCTTGGTTAGGAACCAATAATTCAGGTGAGATTTACCTATTGTTACAGTGTGGTTAGATAGAGTGAGAACATTTTAAGATATTTAGATAATAGAATAAAAATAACTTAGCAACCAATGAATATAGAAGAAATATGTAGAAAGAGCTTAGAATAACTTCCAGTTTCTGGACTGAATGATCAAATTGATGTTGAAACCAAAAGCAATATTAGAAATAAGGGGAGATTTTGAGTTGAAAGAGGGTGTGAATATAGAACACAATAAATTCACTTTGGACATATTCAGTTTAAAACACATAGATTGAGGTGATTATTTCATGAAGCATAGTCTATTGAATTATCAAATTATGCACTTTAAATATATACAATCCTTACCAAATAAAATTTAAAAAATAGTAAACATAAGTTTCACAGGTAGAGATATTCAATAAGATGTTAGATATATGGTCTAGAATTTTAGAGAGAGGATTAAAAGGAAGATACAGATTCTGAGGCCATCGGTATATTACTGCCTGGAAAGATGACGAAAGAAGACTCTAGGCAATGTCTTAGGTACACAGGGTACAACAGTGAAAAAACAGACCAAGTTCCTACCTTGGGAAGATAACATTCTCTTAGAAGAAGAAGAGCAATAATCAAACAGGCAAAATATAAGTTGTATAATTTCAGACTGTTGTTTAAAAAGGCTAAGAACACACTCTTAAAGGTTGCTAAAATGTTAATAATTGAATGAACAGAAAAAAAATATTTGCAAAGAGCCAAGAAGGAGAAATTGATCTGAAAAAAAAAAAAAATCAAGAGCCAGAAGTGAAATGTCAAAGAGGAGTGATCAGAAGGACCCATGCTAACGGTATTAAACAAACAGTAAATTTTCTTCTTCATTTTGTTCAAGAGCTATGGCTCTGTCTTTGTAATCAGAGCTGTCGGAGAGAGCATATGGAGCTCTGGTTTTGCCATTCTGATAGCTGATTTTAAAACAAATCTTACCATATCTTTGATATCACATTCCTAAAACGTTTCTATGAGTAAAACTGGGTAGTTCTAAAGGAATTTAAAATTATATATTGCTTATCCAAGTTGATTGCAGCTATCTCATTTCTCAGGCAAGGAAAACTTTTATCCCTCGAGACATGTGGAAGAAAACGGATATATCCTGATGTTGCTCTCTTCAAATAAAAAAATCCTTTTTAGTTACAATACTTACCTATTTCTCTATTTGTAACTATTTTTTTTCTCAAAAATTCCATTTGTCTGTATGTTTGTAATAAATTTAAAAGTAAACTAGGTTATTTTCTGTTCTTAGAACTATGAGTAGAAGTTCACAGTATCAAATTATTTTTATTTGCAGTGCAGTTGTTCGTCTTAGATGCTGAATGTAACACCTTCGAGATTCTTCTGAGGTGTGCGATTTTGTTCGTCAAATTCGTTATTTAGTTGCTTCACTATGTTGCTTAGAACAGAGTCAGTGTGAGAAGTTTTCATGATGAATACACTTCATATGTAATTATATTTTAAATTCCGTCAGGTTTTACTAGTACTGTTAATGCATTTACGTGCGCATAAAAGCCCAATCGTTTTATCCATTTCTTTTTCCGAGGGAAAGAATTGGAGTATCAGGATAGTTATATTTGAATTAGCTGTAATCCAGGCAGAAGCTTTTCTGTGGCATGCACTGCTTTAGAAATGACAGGGGAACAAGTTTCACAGGGGGCAGCATCCCTTTGAAAACATGATTATTAATCTTTTTCTGAGCGAAAATGTGACAAAGAATTTGGTTCAGCAGGATGAGAGCCTAAACATTTTTGTGTTTGTTGCATGGTGTGAGATGGAAAATAAAATGGGTAAGGTTATTGCCAAAATTCATTCTCCCTAGAAAGTTTTCACTGTAAAGCATGGCAAATATATAATAAACCTTTTTTTCCTTTTTGAACTTGAGAGGGCACCAACTCTTCACCTTGTTAAGTACAGAGAAAATAATGGCCTTTTGACGGGCTTGTGCTAGGTTGAACTAGAAAACCACATCATTAACAATCCTGTTGCGATGAAAAAATAAGTGAGTGGAAGAACTTTGTTATATGGCTTCAATGTTTCTAATAAAAACAATCTCACTAATGCACACAGACAACCACTATCTAGCAAAACTATTGCCCAGGAGATAGCACAGGACATTCATGCTTACTCACTCTAGTCATGTTTGGTGTTGATCTTATAGAGTAACATCAGGGAATTATTTTTCTTTTCTTCGAAATTCACTCACTTTGGAAAAAGAGAAACTTCATGACTCTTATAAGAAATAAAATGATACTGTTTTAGTGTTTTGCTATGTGATATAGGAATAACTAAATCATGTGACAACACAAGAAATAATCACATCCAAAAGTCCTGAGAATCTATAAGGAACTTTCTGTTACAGGGCAAAGTAGCACTGTATCTTCTATAGAGCCTTTGGTCCTAAACGTCAAAACTAATTCCTCCTGAGATGCTTAACTCTATGGAGAGCTTAACTACATTGGCTAAGTGTAGGTTACCTGAAATTAAGGTTTGCTGTGGATATTTCCAGCACAGATCCTGCAACCTCATCTTATTTTATTACTCTATAATGTGAGGGAAGGGTGCTGGTGCCAGGAACTGTCTATTTGCTAGCAGTGGCTAGAGGGAACTAGCTTGATCCTATACTTTAGACCCTTTTAAGTCAGTGTACTATCTCCTGGGATGAAATGCTAGTTGAGAGTAAAAGGAGAGGTAGGGGAAAGGAGAGTAAGGGAGGGTGAGCAAGTGAGCTTGTGAGTTTTTAGTTTAACATTGTCAATTCTCCCTTTATTAACCCAATGGACAATATAATGTTCTGAAACTTAGTCAACCTACTGCACTGTCTCTTTTTTTCCTCTTTAGGGAAACACTCAGAGAGTTTCAGTAACTAAGGTAGGCAGAAAAAGAGCTTTGATATTTCCCATGAGGCTAACTGACAATATACATGTTTCTCATATGAGCCTTATAACTGGGCTTGCTTTGGTTTCATCAGGTATGTGATTCAAATGCTCATAAAGTTCCACATAACATAATAGAATTCATTAACATTTTATTTTTCCCCCAAATGACCTACTTATATTTATAATCATTTTCTTTTCATGTGTGAAAATCAATATTTCACTTTTTTTTCTGTTAAGAAAATGTACCAGGTTATTTATTCAACACTGTGAACTGTAGGCCTCAGAAATGTAATAATTAAAGTAAATGTTTATGTATGCATGTTTTCTGTGGATTTTGGAAAGGGAAAATTTCAAGGTAGCTCTTCTGTTCCTCACTAAATTTTAATAAACTTGGTATTACAAAATAATTCCCTGAACGCATTGAATTCTGATTATTTAACCCTTTGAAATGTTCTGTTTTCATTCCATATGTACTCTTACACATATACTTAGATTTTTTGTTTTGTTTGTTTTATTCTTTCCACAGAGGTAAAAACAAATAAAACATGAAATTGCTCTGCTCTGAACAGAACTTTGGTGCTGAGATTGCTGAATTAACAATTTCAGCATTCTAACCAAGTGTCATTTTACTGTCTAGATTTCAATTGTTCCAAGAGTAGAAAAAAAGTCTTTTCTAAAACATATGCCAGAATTTGGGATAATGGTGGGTCCATGTTATAAAATATACACAAAATGCAACGAATCTAAGAGCTGATGCCAATTTGTCTTGGAGAGACTAGAGAAATTCAAAGCTTTCTCAAAAGTAATAACATACAATTTTTTTCTACTTTAATACAGCACCAAATAAGATGTAACTTTAAATACTTAAAACACAACCCAAAACAACTTTAATAGATTTGGAATTCTATTTAATATTTATGCATTTAATTCATGCAAACAAAAATATAAATCAAATGTGTTTAAGAATCTTTATTAAAGGATTCAGCATTAACTGCCAATATACAAAAGTTTGTGGAAGGTAGTAAAAAAATCAAAGGACAGCTTTTGTGCTAGATGTAGAATCTCAACGTTTTTAGCATTGGAGGAGTCTTTAATGAGCAAAAGACAATTTCAGTTTTAGGGGATATTATGGGCTAACTGATTTAGAGGTTTGTGGTTTACTCACTTTGAAGTAAAAAAGTTACTCTCTTAATGTGATTGCTTACATGGACATTCTCAACCTTTGTAAGATATTTCTAGGTCTAACATGTCATATTTTAAAGTAATATCCTGGATATTATCCCTAAAAATTCTATAATTCATGCCTAGTTTTCCCCATTTCTCCAAATTTCAAAGTTCAATAGTGAGAAAATAGGTCACAGTATCTAAGTGTATGAAACATTGTATGCATGCCTAAGTGATCTCCAAAACCTTGAGTATCTTATGGGCCATACTAAGGAAATGGACAGAGTTGTAATGACATTCCTTGCATGCAAGAATTTTTATGTGACTATTTCTTTGCCCCAAGTGGGTCAGGGCCCTGGCAGGAACCTGATTCTACACAAACCAGGTTTTTTGAAGAGTGTTTTAAAAATATGTTTGCAAAGGTATGCATAAGCAATAGAGAACAAAGGAGAGTAGATTACTCACAAACTGGAAAGGGAAGGCTGACATTAACCCTAAACTGAAATAAGGATTGTGTTCGCCAGCAGCTATCAACAGAATAAAGTCTGTGGAGAGAGAGCAGCCTGACAGGAACTGAGACCTTTGGCCATGGGATGCAGCCAGCCCATTGCAACCCCACAGACAGGGAGCTCAGGAATACATACAATGACCTTACTTTTCTCCTTTCCTCCAATTGCCCCCACCCAACCCAAAGCTCCAGTGTCACAGAGTGAAGAACAAGTGTGTAGGAGAATAAATATGCTATTTAGCATATATCCCAAACTAAATATGCCACCATCCCTGTGGTCTAGATTTTGACTATGCATATGGAGGATATATGATTGACAATTTTTGCCTAGATTCAGGAATACTTAATTATGCCTTGTAATGCATGATAAGCATAGTAATTTTTAAAGTCACAGCCTTCTACTCTCACACAGATCCCCTCCCTTTATTTATTTTTTACTGTTCTAGCTTTCAACTCAACTTTTCTGTCATTAACTCATTTAATGACTTGTGCTCTGCACTCTCTGCAATTGAGGCACTGTGTTAAGCCTATTGGTAGGGAAATGAACATAACTCAGGCTTTGCTCCTGCAATGTCTGGTAGTTAAGATTTATATAATGATAAAAATCTCCCAATATTATAGAGTAACAAGAAAGATATGAGCATATATTCACAGATCTGCCTCTATGGAGTGTCTAATTTGCAGTAATGTTTTATAGAAAACAAAGATGTTGGAGAGGATGTGGAGAAATAGGAACACTTTTACACTGTTGGTAGGAGTGTAAATTAGTTGGCCATTGTGGAAGACAGTGTGGTGGTTTGTCAAGCATCTAGAAATAGAAATACCATTTGACCCAGCAATCCCATTACTCAGTATATACCCAAGGATTATAAATCATTCTATTATAAAGACACATGCACAAGTATATGTACTGCAATACTGTTTACGATAGCAAAGACTTGGAACCAACCCAAATGTCCATCAATGATAGACTGGATAAAGAAAATGTGGCACATATACACTATGGAATACTATGCAGCTATAAAAAGGATGGGTTCATGTCATTTGCAGGGACATGGATGAAGCTGGAAACCATCATCCTCAGCAAACTGACACAAGAACAGAAAACCAAACACCACATGTTCTCACTTATAAGTAGGTATTGAACAATGAGAACACATGGACACAAGGAGGGGAACATCACACAGTGGGGCCTGTAGGAGGGTAAGGAGGCTAGGGGAGAGGTTTCAGGAGGTGCGGGCATTGAGAAAGGATAACATTAGAAGAAATACCTAATATAGATGATGGGGGGATGGATGCAGCAAACCACAATGGCATGCATTTGTTACACCTATGTAACAAACCTGCACGATCTGCACATGTACCCCAGAACTTAAAGCATTAAAAAAAAAACTTTGATTCTGACTTCAAGACAATTTTATTTCTACTTATTTAATAAAATGGCAACTTGATTATGATTAAGTTTTTCTTATGCATCTGCATGCAAGAAATAATAGCTGGCCATGTAGATTCAATCATTTAAGCCCTGAAAAATTTATTTTTATCTGAGTTTGACAAATGTCAATCTATACTGGAAAGGCATATCCAAAGTTAGCATAATAACATTTTGAGACTTTATGTTTTGAGTAGGATTTCAGAGCAGACTTACTTCCATAAGATTATTTTAGGTCATTTTTAGTGGTCTATTAGGGGGAAGTGTGCAAATGTTTTCCAACATTTTGTGCATTAATTTATCATTTAAATTATTATATTATTGGCACAAAAATGAAAGAAGCATGAGTGAATTATAAAAGCATAAAATGTGTGACTGTGTGTGTGAGTGTGTTAAATGTAGATTGTAAGTACTAGAAATGTGATAGAATTGACAAATAATTACAAATATTGTGAATTATACATCAGAGTTCAGTTTGTTTTATAACAATATTATATGAAAAGTTATTTACAGAACAAAACTTACAAATAAAAAAAGAAACTGTGAAAAATGGGAAAAATTGGCAGGGAATCACCATATCCTAGGAGTTAAAGAACAATCTTGCAAAGGGAGAGTATCAGCACCATGGAGAGTGACACACGTCCCTGAATCCTTTCAGTCATCTCTATGACCTAGAATTAGATTCTCTTCTGATCCTATTTCTAATAACTTGACAGATCCTTGTGCAGCTTCTTTCCATCAGAACTGAGGGGTTTTATCTATACAATAATAAAACTATATTTTAAAATTAGCTTTTAGCACAAGAATCCTTTATTATCTTGTATAGAAGCCCATTATTAGGGGAGCTGTTTTGGTTTGAATGGTGATGTAGGGATCATATCTATTCTAATTACCTCTGCTTCCCTGTCTTTGTCTCTATGGCCTCTAACACATCTCCAGAGAACACAATTTTTTTAATCACTGCCAATAATCTGATCAATTATTTCAGTTATAGCATTCTTGGGATTAAAGCAGGAGTAGGTTGGCTAAATACTAAGCTTGTCTTCAGTCTTGTTTGGATTAAGTGACCCAGCCTCCTTTTCTAAACACACACACACACACACACACACACACACACACACACACACGCACATGCACAAAACAACAACAACAAAAAACCCAGTATACTATCTGTCCTGTAAAGTACTAACTGGCCACACCTATGGAAGGGAAATATCTGACCCTACCACTAGTAGAAAGCCAACCATACTTACTTTTCTGAATGGTCATGTGTGACTTGCTCTGCTTGAGCAGGTGCTTTCACGTCAGATAGAACCACTCATACATTACTACAGAGGACTCACTTATCTGTTGGCACAAATTTTTAACAGCTTATACATTTTTATGGCTCCTGTTTACACATTTCATTGTCACATTTATAGCACGTCAATTCCTTGAATTAAAGTACCAAAGCCAGGGGGCATAATTAAATTTTTTATTTAAAAATGATACTGCCTACCTTGCCATTTCTTTTAGACAGAGCTATTTCTTTGCAGTACCTTGAGCTGAACTTATTTGAATGCTTTACAGCTAACATCAATTTTCCACTAAGCAATGCCCAGGAATATGCTCAGAGTGTATGTAGTACTTATGTAAGACATTAATTTTTAAAGTAAACATTTTCATGGATGTAGCAGATAGCTGCAGTTATTCCTGAAACATAGGTGATATCCAAGACAGATGTGAATTCACACCAAATCATGACTATGCAGGCATTCCCAAAGTGGTCAGTTTAAATTAGTAATATGGTTCCAGGTTCTCCAAATTTTCCTGTTTCAGGAAGATAACTTTTTAATTATTACAAATTAGGTTTGATATGATAGTGGATAGTAGGTATTTTTAACTCCTTTAATGATTTTAGGTGACAGTGGTTATCCTTTGAAAAACTACTTAATTACTTCTTTGTCTCATCCCCAGACTCTTTCTGAAAATAGAATCAATATACGTTATAATGAAACTCAATGAGTGACTGGAATGATAATGAAGAATGCATTAAGAATCTTTATAAATGGGATGTGAATGCCCAGTTCAGTCTAGTGGAGCCTCATCATTCTGCCCTTCAGATATTTGAAACCTCTATATTATTTAGCAAGACCATTAAATGTGGCTTGTCTTTCAAAAGAAGGTACAAAGATTAAAGCAACTCACCAAATGGCTGAAGTAAATGACCATGATGATGTGTACTTTTCCAAAATTTGTTCCAAATAGGAAAGTAAAGCTAAAAATATTGAAGCAATGTATTGATCTTTATTTTAAATGGAGAAAAAATCTCTCTCAACTATAATACTTGGGTAATTATTTTTATTACAGAAGTGAATTGTGCACCACAGTTATACTTCACCAAGGTGTAGGTGCTTTGTAGTAAATGCTATGAAAAAACATACTACTTTCTTCTGAGGCATTTCTTTCCTTCAAGCAGAGGCTGAAGATATTTCAACTGTGAAGTCTCACTGAAGATATGTCTAGTGGTTGTGGTCTGAATGATTCTCCAAAGTAAATGACTAAAGTGTGATTATTGACTGAATACACGTTAGGTACTTAGAGATTGATGTGAACCTTGTGTCTCAATGGAAGGCACTTCCGCCTTCTCAGCTACCCATTCAACTCTTTGAGAGCAGTGATGAGGGGACATATTATCTTTTTATGGCTTTTCTATATTTTATGTAAACTAATTTAATGTTGTCAAATAGCCAGAAAAATAAAGAAGAAATAAGTTTAAAGACTCTGACAGTGTTAGACTGCTTCCTTGGAGTAAGCTAAGAGAGTTTTCAAAATTCTCCTATACTACTGGGTAAAGGAAATAATCATTCCAAAGTCTGAAGTTTTACTCGTGAAGCCATTTGGCTACCAGTGTATCTAGATGTTGTTAATTGAAAAACAGTTGTGATATTTTTTATTGTAGAGTATATATATATATATATATATAATTCAACATATAATATTCCCTATATCTAGGATACAATATAATGTATACAGTATTTAATATATATTTTGAGACATACGTATGTGAAAAATATTATATATGTGTATATATAATACATGCCAGATAATGATATTTAAACATAAAAAGAATGAAGTAATTTGATCTTTGAGTCAAACAGAGTCTTAAACTGACATTCTTGTCTACTGAACTAAATTCACTCTGGTTCTCCCAGTAATGATCTAGATTTTTGACTTTAGGAAAATTACTGTTTTGCTTTGTTTTGTTTTTTACTCTAGTCCCTTCATCTGTACAATGAGATTATGTCAAAAAACAATGATTACTAACCCATTGACCATGGATTCCTGAGGGTTGCTGAGTTATTTTTTTAAAGCTCTCAACTCCAAATCAGTACCAATCTTTATTTACCAATGCCTAACGACTGCATATAACATGCTGAAATGTAGTTAATGTAATAATATTTTTCAAAATACCTATCTCAGTTTATAGTGGCCATTTGTTATAATGTAATTTCTCAATCAGTTGACTAGCAGAATCTGCAGATCCATGATTTTTGTTTTGATCCTAAAAGCATCCTCATACTTGAACACATTTGGCAATCACTTGAAAAAATTGGCATTCGAGTCACTTCCAACATAGCACAGTAAGTCCTTGAATGGTGTTTTGTTCAATGTTGTTTTCATTTGTTGAGAAATAAAACTCTCAGCTGGCACCATTGTTTGTGGAGTTTGCACATTTTCTCCATGTCTGTGTGGGTTCTTACCTTTTACTCTGATTTCCTTCCATTTCCCACAAATGTGCACATTAGGTGAATTGGCTGCCTACATTGTCCTTGTCTGGATGAATGTGGATGTGTGTACGAATTTGCACTGAGGTGGGACATTGTCCTGTTCAGAACTGGTTCCTGCCTTGTGCCCTAAACTGCTGGATGGGTTCCAGCCACCTAGACCCTGAACTGGAATAAATGGATAATAATTAGCTTGTTTTCATTAATCTTTCTTAAGTGTAGGAATAGCTCACATTCATTTAAATAATTAATGTAGAAGTGTTTGGATATTTAGATATTTGGTGATATTTTGTGACCAGAAATATGCCATAGGAATTTAACTCTTGTTTATATCAATTAGCCTATGGTAACATAGATTTATTACACATCATTTGCCTTAAAGTTGAAATTTTCAAGAACCTACCCAAGACATTGAGAATTTACTGTAATCTATGATTTTAGGATAATTTCATCATGTGTATTATAACTTGATTCAAACAAAAAGTCTACCTAGTAAAATGAGTTCTGTCTTATGGAACAGTTTTATACCATGTAACGTCTAAAATTTAAAATGTGATCCTTTTCATGGCCACTGTTAGAATGGCCATGTTAGACAATTCCTTGGTTTATCACACTTACAATGTTTGACATAAGAAAAGACAAAGAATCCCATATTTAAAGCATGGGAGGGTTGACCCAGTGAATGTAGAGCAGCCCTTTGGTTATACATGATTCACATACCAGTGGACCATAGCATGATTCTTTAATGTTGAATCTGATATTCATTCCCTTCTTTAACATTTTAGTATCCAAATAATAATTAGAATTCTCCAAGACAGGTGGTCACATTTCATCTTTGACTCATGATAGTAAAAAAAGGAAAATGTTATCATGATCTTTCTGCCTTTAATGGGACTTTCTGCTGTGTCATGTATTTCTGAGACCTCATCATTCTGGAATCCATAGAGTGTCACATTAATAATTGTTCAGTCTCAGATATCTCCCACAGATTTTTTTTTTCTGAGATGGAGCCTCACTTTGTCACCCAGGCTGGAGTGTGGTAGCATGATCTTGGCTCACTGCAATCTCCCCTTTCCAGGTTCAAAAGATTCTCCTGCCTCAGCCTCCTAAGTAGCTGGGACTACAGGCACACAACACCACATCCAGCTAATTTTTGTATGTTTATTTGAGACAGGGTTTCACCATGTTGGGCAGGACGGTCTCAATCTCTTGACCTTGTGATTTGCCTGCCTTGGCCTCCCAAAGTGCTGGCATTATAGGCGTGAGCCATCATGCCCAGCGATCTCTCACAAAATTTTTTAAACTCCTATCATCCCATCAATTTTCTTCCCATTGGTACTGGAAGAAACTGGAATAGAAATATCTGTGTGTTGGAGACTCGTTGGAGTAACTGTACATATAATGCCCTAATTCAAGGAACTATCCTTTAAACCCCAATCCTGCATTTGTATATCTGTATATGTTGAGTGTGACCCTACAGATTTACCTGTAAAGGATCTGACTCCAGTTTAGTTGATCAGGTTTTTTCTCATACAATTCTTTTTTATTTGTGACACTGGAGTGCTGGTGTATTAATGGCTCTGGAGCTAAAAGTTCATGTGGAATAGCAAGGTGGTGCTTGTTTTCCACCGTACTCTTAGTGAAACAGAAATGGAAGCTTGCAGAGGGAAGGAAAGCAATATATATAGTGACAAAAACACCTAAGACAAAAAGAGAGACTGTTTTCTGAATTCTCCTCTATCTAGTAAACCTTAATGGTACTTCTTTTTTTTTAATGAGTTGCCCTTTTATGTGCCAATATATTCCTCCTCTTCCTTTTGTTTATCTGAATATTTCTTGCAACAGAAATACTAATAACTAACACAGTTAGCCTTTCTTGACTAACCCAGACTCTCATATTCTAGAGAATAAGCCCATTGTAGTCTACTGGTGGTGTTGCTAATATCACCATTTTGCTTCTGATGTTGGCATGAGACCCATTCCTTTCAAGCTCCCTGGGGAATAATTCTATCTATATAACAAGATCTATTATCTCTTTTCCACTCTAAAGAATTACATACATTTCAATTTCTAATCACTTTCATTCTCTCATATTGAAATGGGAAAAATGATCTTTTTTACTTTGCTAATAAGCTCACAAAGTCTTTCTGTCTTGTACTACCAATTTCCTGTAAAGATTTTTATAATCTGGACCTTTCATTTTAAAGCTCCCCCCCTTTTTGGGGGGGAACGGGGATAGAATCCCTTTCTCAAAACTGAGGAATGAGTCACAGGAACTATCTTGAGGGCCAACTTCAGTAGACTGCATCATGCGGTTTCAAAATATGTCTGCTTCAATCAAAATCTACTGACAGTGAGTCAAATGCATATTTTCTGACTCTCTTCCCTTAGGATAACTTACTTCTCACAAGGCCCCTTGATTGTTCATGCACATCAACTCTGACGGAACTACTTCAACAATTTTAAAAACATAGAGAAATCTGAGTCCACAGAATTGCAGAGTTTCACCTCTCAAACTTTGATTTCCAGTGAACCATTTTGATATTAACTCTTTATGACATAAATTAACCATGTGTGCCTCTGAGCATCCAGAAGACATGTCACATGAAGTAAAGCTGTTAATTACCTACTGCCCATCTTCATTCCTGAATATTGGTTTACTTATGTATTTCTAGATTTTGTATTCTGTCAACCCACTCTGTTCACTCCATGCTAAAACTCACAAATATCAACTGCTTCCTGTAATCAAATGCTCTTCACTGGTCTCATGTGTAGCTGTTTTCAGAGTTATATTGGAGGTCTAAAGTCTTCTGCTCAGTGTCAACTTCTAATTTGATAAGCATACACCTCACATTTACCTGAATTATTTTTAAAAAATCTAACAATTCTTTGAACACAAATTAAATAACTTAAAAGTTATTAAGTTACAAAATAAATGCATAAGTAAATCAAAACATAATGCATACATAAAATATGGCTTATTTTGAAGTTGTCTGAAGGTAAAATAAGAAAAATCTATCCATATTTGAAGAAACAATTCATAAAAACTACAGATATTATATAATAAAAGTCTTTAGAGGATATCAGGTTCTAAAAATACAGTGAGAGTTTCCTTCAAAATTTGCAAAATTCTGTGTTGAGGTTCAGAATAGCTTATTTGAGATTCACCAAGGTCTTATTAGAGCTATTATAAGATTTTTAAAAATTATTTTATTTCTATAAATTCTAGATTTATGTTTTATACATCTAGGAACATAATTCATACTGTCTATAAGAAAATCTATTGAAATAGTCCTAGCCTACAATTTCTGGAAATTAACTTCAGGACATTAGAATGTCTGGATATTCCCTCTTTCCTTTCCCATCCCTACCACAGAATTGCCCCAATACCTCATGAGAACTGAAATAATTAGATATTTTTTACAAAAGGGCTGTGGGCCTGATACTTAACTTCCTTCCCCTCCCTCAATTAGATCAATGCTGCTACAAACTCTTACTGTACAAGTGGAGGTTTCCATATGGTAATGGAAACAGTCTACTCAATTTAGATTCAAATGTACCAGTCATTTATTGTGAGCTGAGTATTGGGTAAGCACTTTTACATAAAACGTGGTTTGCAACCCTGACAGGAACCCAGCTAGGTAGGGCTCATGCTCCCTTTTCAGATGAGGTCACCCAGCTGATGAGTGACTTTGAAACCCAGTGTCCTTGACATTCTAAGTAGCTCTGCTTTAGAGGGAACAGCCTGGATGCCAGGTAATAAACTGCATGATGACCTCATAAGAAGGCTCTGTACTTAACCTTAAAAGATCATTTAGATCTCTGGGACATCAGGCAGTTTTTTGGCTGGCAACCACCTTCACATATATTTCCCATTTTCTTTAGGTATTCACTGTCTTCCTACCTTAGCTTCTGGAAGACAGCAGAAATATCATTTCCAAAGTTGAGTTACTGCAGGAAGGAATATGAAGATAAAATGTAGAACTGAGTGTAGATTTTTTTTCTTGGAAAATTTTTATTATAGCATAAAGCAAATGTCCTCTCAGTGAGTGAGCATTTATAGATGGCTCGGAGGAAACAGAAGAGATAATCGAGTCAGTATAGAGATTAGGCAGTATAACATTTTCATTCTTCCTAGGAGAAAACCAAAGCTCAAAGAAAGGTCATGAACTCCCTAAAGGAGTCTAACTATACAATGATGGCATAAGCACACAAACCCAGGGCTCCTGACTCCTAGTCAATACTTTTTCTTATGTTTATTACCCTACACTGCTGTTTGTATACATGGATCCTACAAGTACACTGGCTCTTTCTTTTACTTAAAACTGTACATCTATATATTCTGGTCATTATTTATCAAAGCTATTACAGAGACAATAGATGGATCTGATAACAAATTACTGGACAGGCTACTTTCTCTAATCACATTTGGAGGAAAATTAAACAGTAGCTAAAAAAGGAGATTAGAGAAAACCAAACAGCGTTATTCAATTCTCTATAAGTAGGACAAATTTAGGATTCAAGTTTTTGGCATAAACCTCAGCATTAATTGGTCAAATTTCTAAGTTCACTTTTTGTACCAGCTACAACATAATAGCTGTGGGATTGTTGTCCAGGTGACACTGTTCTTTCCAATCTAGTTATTCTCTGGGCTTGAGCTAAAGCTTTCATCCCTAGAGAATTGAAAGCTGATTGCACATTATATTACATAACCACTGGAGACACACTGAACCCATTCTCCACCATCAAAAGGAACAGGCCATCAGAAGGCTTTGAGCAGCCTTGGCAAGTAGTTAAGCTTTATGTGAGGCTGAGTATAATGAGTAATTCCACTCCTGTGCAAGAAGAGATTTGTACTTCCCTAAGCAAATTGGCTTGAAAGAAACCACTGTGGTGTCCTCTAATAGGGCACATGATTTCTTCTGCAGCAATTCTACATCTGTCACTGTGCTTTCTGAGTAGAAGTTTTTTTCTAAATACTGGTAAAACAAATCCTTAGAAGTCTACTCTTGGTATCTGGGGAAGACACTTGGAGAGTCATCTTTCCCTTTTCCAACATTCAATGTAGGGTTATTCTAGGGCACATTTATTGGGGCACAAAATAACTCTTCTTTTTCTTAGAACATTGTGAGGCAAAGTTTACTATGCATTAGATGCTTCAGATTTGACAGGCAATAAGACATTTTCTCTGATCTCAGGGAATTCTTTATGAAAAAATAAATTAAAATATAAGTTTTTCTCTTACCCAATTACACACTGGCAGTAGTTTACTGATCTGAGATTTGAGCTCAAGCTGAGTTTGATTCCAGAGTGCAAATGTTTAACTATTACACCATCCTGCTTTTAAATGACATTATGTTGGAATTTCACCTTGCTCTTTAAGTCTTTCTAGATCTTTTATGAACTATAACTAAAACAATTACTTGAAGAGAAAAACTAGCATTCTCTGGATGCTCTTATTTTTCATTATACATGAACATTTAAAAATACATATCCTATATTTGCCTAGAAGCAATGAAAACTGGAAGGATACAGTATTTTAAATTTTAGTTAAACTCTATATTATCTGCTTGGGAACACGGGAATCGTGAAAGGGGCTATGGGGCAGGTACAATCATGAGCAAGGCTTTATTCTAGGCTACTCTGGGTAGGAGCTTGCAGTGTGTCCACTCACATTTGTTGTTTTAGACATCCTACAGTTAATATTTTATAACCACTAATCAACATGTGATTAGGTCAAAACTGAAGTGTGATATGTTTGAAGTTAATTTTCACTTAAATGGAAAATTGCATAACATCTGAAAGAAGCCAAAAGGAAACACATATCACTTCACCTTTTCAAAAGGCTTTAAGCTATTATTTAATTTCCACCAAATCACTTTGAGGCTCAGAATTTTCATCTCTGTTTCACAGATAAGAAGGAGGAGAAATGATGGGAGGTTCAACATCTTGCCCTAGGCCACATAACAAATCAATATCAGAATAGAGATCAGAACTCTGCAAAACTTGGGTTCTTTTGACTTCTCTACTTTGAGGACAATGCATCTTGAAAATTGACCCAGTCTTTGAAAAGCCAGGGTACTTGGTAAAATTCTTTCTTCTTTGTAAGTCAAAAATCTTCTGACTTTCAGTTCAGGTTATTTGGAAACTCCTTATTCTCCAAAAAGCATTGAGTGAAAAAAAATGTATCAAAAAATAATGGTAGAAATTGAAGTAACACAAAGTCCCAAGCTTTTGATTTCATTATCAACCCTGCCTGTCTAGCATCCTCAAAACCAATTTACCCCTTTACTTGGCAAAATGTATGTCTTAGATTACCCTAATAGTATTGTAGCATACTTCTAACTGACTTTTGAGAGTAATCTAGACAGGTTTGACTTCTTTTTTTCAATCCCTTCTTCCAGGGTACAAAAATCAGCAAATTAATTCATTTTGAAGAAGGAGTAATTTCTTCCATTTTTCTAACACAGCCATTCCAATGTAGGGGTAAGAAAAAGTTACTAACAACTAACATAACTTTAATCATGGATATGCAGGTGGTGACCTAATTCCCTTTCTCCTCCTTGCAGGGACATTCACGCTTCTCTCAACCTCATCTTTACCAAATTGCAGATGATGTGTATACAACCCCATCGTTTAACCCATATACACATTTTGAGTACCTGGGAAATAATAGGTCACTAGGACCAATTAGAGCAGGAAAATACTGCTCATAAAACGCCAGGGGATTCATAAGATAGATAATAGGGTGGAGAGGCAGGGTAGAAAAGTCAGACAGAAACAGAAAAGGAAATAATAGCTACAGAGTATCCACTGGTAACTAGTGATTACCTGAGGGGAGGGAAGGCTTTCTAGGTATTTCTCTTCTTGTGTCTGCTACCTATTATGCTCCACTCCATCCTTACATGACAGTTCTACTTCATTGAATTCCACATATTAATATTAAATATTTCTTCAGTTTTTCTTTGTGACTATGTAGCCATATTTGAAATTTTCCTATAGCATATTTGTATTCTTTTTCCTCCTTGGGAAAAAAAGTCAAATATCATACTATTTATATATACTAGTTATCTATTGTGGTGGGACCACTTTCTCCCAAATTTACCTGCTTAAATTAGCACATGCATATCATCTTATCATGTTGTGGGAGTACAGTCTATCTGGGTCTTCTGTTTTAGGATTTCTCACCATGGCTGAAAACAAGATTTTGGTTGGGGTTATGGTTGCATCTGAAGGCTCAACTGAAGAGTGATCAACTACCAAGCTCACTCATTTTTGTTCCTTGAGAGCTGGTGGACTGAGAACCTCATTTCTTCACTGGTTGATGCCCAGACAGCTGGTAAAACATTATTTCTGGGTGTGTCTATGAGGGTGTTTCCAGATAAGATTAGATTTGAATCTGTAGACTGAGTAAAGAAGATCACTCTCACCAATGTGAGTGGACATCATCCAATTGCTAAGAGCCAGGAGAAAAGAAAAAGAGGTAGAGGAAGGGAAAATTATCTCTCTCTCCTTGAGCTGGGACATGGATCTTCTCCTGCCCTTGGACATCAGTTCTGCTGGTTCTTGGGTCTTGGAACTTGGATTATGACTCACACCATAGACTCTCCTGGTTCTCAGGCTTTGGGCTTGGGCTAGCACTACACCAACAGGTTCCTTAGGTCTCCAGCTTGCAGATAGCAGGTCGTGGAACTTCTCCACTCCTATAATTTTATCAGAATTATTCATGATACATCTCTTTGTTTTTATCTTTATACATTCTATTTCTTCTGTTTCTTTGGAGAATTATGACTATTATGTTAAAGTAGATAAGAATGTATATATTCTTCCCCCAACTCTCTGTAGTATCTTAGGGTGATATATACCAGAAATTGTTAAAGCCTCACTTCTGACATATTAATCCTCAGGAGGAAGGATCTATGAAGAGTTGTGCCAATTTTTGATGATCAGAAATGTAAATATGTGTGAAGTAGATGTAGGAGTTCTGTGAGAGGTAATCAGAGAGTACTGCAGGAAGGCCAAGCCCTGACAGCAGTCATTACCACTCTGCTTTGAAATTTAATTCAACTTTTCACAACACACTTCATAGAATCAGACAAAGAAATCAATAGGGTCCCAGTATATTTGTTGTCATTTCACATAAAGCTGGCCATGAGTAACCTGAGGATAATGTTCATTTTGAATCTCCCTCCTAATGTTCAGGGTAAAAAAAAAAAAGAAATTTGTTATTTTATTATATATTTTCCTAATGCATCCAATAAAAAGTCTCTGGATCTCTTTTAAAAGCATGTGATAATAATACTTAATTCAGTTTAACCACATGGACAGATGAAGAAGGATTTAGAAATGCTTGTTTTTAAGTTCTCAGACAAGATTGGAAGCCATGTTGTAACAACAGAACACATATCTTCATGATAAATTTCAATAATGAGGAAAAGTAGAATGTAGAATCAGAGTGAGTTTTCAGAAACAGGCTCCATGTTATTGCCTAGACAACTTCAACTAGAGGTCCTTATGTCATTTTATTAATTAACATGCATTTATATATGATGAGTGGACTATCTATATTTTAATTACTTAATAAAAAATAGAACAGCTCCTATTCTTTAAGAGTTTATGGGAAACAAAAACATACATGCTGATTCATCTATTAAATACATATTTACTGAGAGCTGATTTTATGCTACTGATTTGTGCTAATCATTGGGTAAAATAATAAAATACATTAAGAAATTTCTTCCTTTCTGGAGCATATATAAATGTCAGAGAAATAGATAGTAAGTAAATGCTTAAAACAATAACAGTTTGTGATAAAATGCAAAAAAGAAAAATAAACTATGCAGTATGACAGAGAATAAAAACGAACAGCTAATTAGTCATAAAGAACTCCTTGAAAGAGGTAAATTTAGGCTGAGCTTGGAAAGAGAAATCATATGAAAACTGTGGGAATGGTAGTTTATAGAGATGGTTTAGCAAAGGTAAATATTTTATAGACAACACTTGACTTGTTCTAGATACAGAAAGAAGGTCAGTGTGACGTTAGCACCAATAATCACAGGGAGGAGTGGAGACTGGAGACAGTTCATGTGTCTTGTAGTCATGACAAGACTTTGACTTTTTTTCCAAGTACAATGAAAAGCCATGAAGAGTTTTTAACTGGGGGAAGGGGCATCTGATATACATTTTAAAAGTACCACTTCATTGTTTGTGTAGAGAATGGATTAAATGTAGGCAGAACTAGGGTGATTGCATAGCGACTTATTGAAAATACCCAGAAAAGAGATGGCGGTCATGGAATGAGAAGGGACAAATCCAAAATATATTTGCAAGTAGGGACTTACTGGTGGTTTGAAAGATATAAAAGGAAAAATCAGAAAATGTTCCCAGGTGTTATGCTTCAGTCCCTCAGTATATGATGCTATCATTCATTGAGATGGAGGTATGTATATAGTGGAGAGAGAGAGGAGGCAGTTAGGAGCTCAAATATATTAATAATTTGAAAACACATTACACACTGTATGAAACCATAAAAATACAACAATCACTGAAATGTCTTCAGTTGTAGAGGTGATACATATTAGCTAACTAGAAAAGTTTAATTTGATACAGTTTCTGAAAGAGGTGGTACTTAAGTCATAGCTCAAAGAAGGAGAGGGCTGCCTCAGGAACAACAGGAGGAGCAGCAACATGCATTCCTTGTACGGGACACTCAAATACTTGTATTTAAATTAGTTCAGTTCATTGGACAAGAAAGCAGTCGCTAAGGAAGTGAACTGCTCCATTCTGAAGGTGTGAATACCTTTATGACAGTCAGTTACTGGATGGAGCCTTCTCTCTGAGATGATTCTAAGAAGAACATTGTTGGCACTGAACCACTCCATGGCACAACTTGTACTAATTGTCTGAATTAATTAAATGATTGTGTTTGTGTTTTGGTAAAGAGGAAAACATAAATCCCACTGTGGTGGGTGTTCTGTGGAGAGCATAGAGGATAGGAGAGGCAGACAAGCCATGAAACTGGATGGCAGGGATGACTGGCTGTGCTTTATGCTGTTCTGTATGATTCCTGGGGCTGTCAGTCAATGATCAGCAGAGAGACCTGAGTCTTCCCAAGGCTAAAACTCTTTTCTAGTAGTAAATTAGAGATTCAGGGGAGCACATTCACTCTTCAGACAAGGAGAAGGCTTTTCAGTGAATGAAGAACTCAGGATGGCTTAATGAAGTGCATGTCTCTCTTAGACAGTGAGGGCACTTAGGTGCATGGTTGACTGTTACTGAGTTGCCAGGTGTATTCAGATCTAGAAATGAATCCCTAATGACTAGGTCATTGCATGATAGTCCCAATCTTCCTTCAGAAAACAGACAAACAACAAACAAGCAAAAGATAGCATATGTATTAATTTGTATAATAAAAATAGCAGTGTACTTAGCATTAAAAATAAGGATTCTCCTTTCCTTTTACCGAAGGGCTAAATACTGAGTCACCACAACGCAATGGCCAAGAAAGAATACTCTCCAGCACATCAGTTCCAGAGCTGGGAATGTTTCCCAGACTTACTTCTCTCCAAAATTTTTCCTTCCCCTTCCTTTCTACGTTACTGCCTTATCCATTCCCTTCTTCATTTTAACTAGAAATTATAAGTGGATACCACATGTATAAAGTTAGAACACATATACCAATATGCAAAGAAGAGGTCATTTGTATGTTTTTCGGCACTACTGAAGCAAGGTCAATTTAACTCTTTATAGAATCTTAAGAAACCTAATAAACAAAATGTCCTGGGGGCCAACCTGGGGCCACCAAAATCCAGGGATCACATACATTTATATAAAACTTACTTCAGCTATGAAGCGTATTTCCTTAAAGTAATATGCCTTATAATGAAGCGGAATGATTTATTTAAACAATATTCTTTTTTATTATTAAAAATCAAATAGTTTACCCTAAAGCATGTTTCCCTGCAAGGGAAAGAGTCATTCAGGGTGAGGACAGCCTAGGCAGTGGGTCTCAAATACCAGCAAGCATTCAAATTACCAAGAGAGCTTGTTAAAATGTATTGCCCCACCCGACTTCCAGATTTTGGATTTAGGAGGTCTGGGGTGGGGTCAGAAAATTTGCATTTTTGACAAGTTCACAGGTTTCTAATGCTGCTGGTCACAAAACACACTTGAAGAACTCTTGTTCTAGAGTTTTGCTTTTCCAAATGCATTACCCAGAATATCAGGCCTGACCCCAGGATTACTGAATCTGAATCTGCATTTTTGACAAGATCCCCAAGTTATCCTCTTATTTTTAAATGACAATTTTATTAAGATATAATTCACATGTCATACAATTACCCAAAGTGTACAATTTATTGGTTTTTGGTATATTTATAGAAGTGTGCAACCATCACCACTATCTAAATTTAGAACACTTTCATTATTCCCTAAAGAAACTCTGTAGCCATCAGCAGTCAGATACTATTCTCCTGTCTTCTTAGTCCTTAGAAACCACAAATCCACTTTCTGTTTCTAGGGATTTGCCTATTTTGGACATTTCAAAGAAATGAAATCATACAATATGGGTGCTTTTGTGACTAGCTCTTTGACTTAGCCAAATGTTTTAAAGGTTCACCCATGTTGCAATGTGTATCAGTGCTTCATTTCTTTTTATGCCTGAAAAACACTGCACTGAATGAGTAGATCACATTTCCTCATCTTTTCATCAGTTGATGGACAGTGGATTGTTTTCATCTTTTAGTTGTTGCGAATAATGCTTCTGTGAACACTTGTGCACTGGCTTTTGTGTGGACATGTATTTTTAATTCTCTTGTTTATAGCTAGGGGCATGATCACTGGGTCGTATGATGCTTCTGTGTTTAACATTTTGAGGATCTCTCAAACTGTTTTCCAAAGTGGATGCACTAGTTAGCAATCCCACTGGAAACCTGTAAGGGTTCCAATTTATTCACATTCTTGCTAATAGTTATTATTGTCCATCTTATTTATTTTAGTCATCCCCAGCGTCTGTGAAGTGGTATACCATTTTTGTATTAATTTGCATTTCCCTAATGACTAATGATACTGAGCATCTTTTCATGTGTTTTCTGCCCGTTTGTATTCTTTGGAGAAATGTCTGTTCAAATGCCAAGTCATTCTCATGCACATTAACATTTGAGAAGTGTGGGCTTAGGTGAGGTTTCAGATTATACCCTCACTTATATCTAGGACAGTGGCTGTCAACTGGGAGTGGCTTTGCCCCGAGGACATTTGGCAATGTCAAGAGACACTTTTGGTAGTTACAACTCCGGGGGTCCTACTGTCATCTAGTGGGTAGAGATCGAGGATGCTACTAAACTTTTTACAATACACAGGGCAGGCCTTCATAACAAAGAATTATCTGGACCACTGATGACATCTAAAAAAAACCCTCATCTAGAGTGGGCAACCATCCTGTTTTCCAGGAATGGAGATGTTGCTCTTTCATAGCACTTTCAGTGCTAAAAAGGAGGCCATCTGTGGCAAACCGGGATAGTTAGTGTTACCCCACCTCACAGGGCTGTAAGCGTTCTAGGTAGGCCATTTCTAACACTCGTGGTTGAAAGAGAGTTCACAGTGTATATGATAAACAGCAAGGAGCTGGAAAAGCAGCTTCACAGGGACTCCCCCACATTTATCCCTAGGAGCTCTGGGGTGATTCCAGCCAGCCATTGTCCCACAAGAAATCTAGGCTTCCTTGCAGCCTTCTGCCTCTGTGACTCCATGCGTTATAAGCCAGATTTGGCTGCTAAGGGTCACCGACTTTGCAAGAACGAGTGACTGCTACCCAGCATCCGAGGCTTGCTGCTGCCTTTGACCCTCTCCTCTTTCTTTAAAAAGGGCCATAACAATAGGAACAATACGGCACGGGTGGCTGATTGGAGTCCAGGGACAAAGGCATAGAAACCATCATAGCTTCTCTAGTTGGAGAGAGGTGGAATCACAGCGTGTCAGAAACAGAAAGGACCCTGGAGAGTGTGTCCACCCCCTCATTTTATGGAGCCTGCGTGGTTCAGCTTTGGAATAAAGAGCAGTGAGTTAGATTCATTACCACTTAGGGGTCATGTGAGAATAATGCCCTTTTAATTGTCAGGATGAAAAAGAGAGTGAAACACTCTCTTTTAAAATCCTAAACGCCCCACTGGGAAAGGTTCAGTCACATTTAGAGAAGGAAGTGTTCCTGACCTAGCTCGGCTGGTGAAAGTGACACGTGGTTCTGTTAAGGAGCAGAGCAGAGGTTCTCAAACCTGAGAGAGCGTCAGAACCGCCTGCAGGGCTTGGTCAAAGACAGAGGCACCTCCAAGGTTGATGATTTGGTAGTTGCCGGGTGAAACCTGAGAACTGCATTTCTAACAAGTTCCCACTGCTGGAGCTGAGTGAGAGACTGTGGTTTTCCTGATCCTTGCTCAAAATGTGGTGTGTGAGCCAGTAACATCGGCAACACCTGGGAGCTGTGAGGAACGCAGAATCTCTGGCCTCACGCCAGGCTGGCCCAGAAAGAATCTGAATTTTGACACGATCTCCAGTTTGACTTTAATTGTGTGTACATTAAAGTTGAGAAGTTCTCCTTAAGAATATATATATAATTTTTTTTTTTTTGAGATGGAGTTTTGCCCTTGTTGCCTAGGGTGGAGTGCCATGGTACAGTCATGGCTCATTGCAGCCTCTGCCTCCAGGGTTCAGGTGATTATTCTGCCTCAGTCTTCTGAGTAGCTGGGATCACAGGTGTGTGCCACCATGCTCAGCTAATTTTCATATTTTTAGTAGAGACAGGTTTTCACCATGTCAGCCAGGCTGGTCTCAAACTGTTGACCTCAGGTGATCTGCCCACCTCAGCATCCCAAAGTGCTGGGATTACAGGTGTGAGCCATTGCAGACAGCCCTCCTTAAGAATATTTAATTGAGGTACCCCTGCTGTTACTGATTCTTTAAACCAGATCTTGACTACACAAAATCTATTCATGAGATTTTGAAAATATTTCTGCCGAGACCAATGAAATTAGAACCTCTAGGTGTGGGGTCCAGTGTTTCTAAAGTCTCCAGGTAGTTTCAATGTGTGGCTACATTGTGAACCCCTGCTTTAAACACAACCAGCCTCCCCAGCACATGTAGCCTGGCAAAGTCAGCCAAAGTGAGCCATAGCCACCCACTAGAGACACCAGCCCTGGCCTCGGGGACCTGCTTACCTGCTCCATCTATTGTCTTGTGACTGCCTCCAAAGTATTTCCAACTGCTTGCTTTGAACTTTGAGTCACACCATTTGTCCTCCTGCTGTTTGATGATTCACTATGGTTTCCTGATTACATCTCCAAATTCTACCCTTTTGGTTGACTGCAGGTAGAAATCAGCACATCTTTAATATCCATGATCAGTGTTTCTCAATCTTGAGGTTATGCTAACTGCATCAGAAAAGCCTGTGGTGCTGGTTAAAAATTAGATTCCTGGTACTGCTCCAGACTGAACCAGAAGCTCTTTAGTCAGGAACCCGTGTTGTTTTGCAGACACAGGTGATTCTAATGTACATAAGCGTTAAAGAACTATTTATCCAGACTTTCTAGCCCAGGTGCATCCCCCCGCAAACTTAGTTGAATTGGTATTAACCTGAGTGTCTAAGAAATGTTCTGCTCAAGTACATAAATCATGAAATGAGCATTAGTGATTATGTTCTCAGTTACTCGGATGAAGCTAGCAGTTATCTATGCTACCCAGGCAAAAGTCAAGGCCTGTGTGAAGACCTCATCTTCTTCACTGCTGCCTACCTCTCCAGCATACTTGCTGGGTGCTGCCCCAGATGCCAGCTTCTTGCTGCATTAGTTGTTATCAATGAAAGCCAGGTTCATGTGTTAGCGTCACATTATTTTTCTTGTATTTTTGTAGGGAGAGGAGAGCTTTAGGGAGTGCTGCCCTTTTGCAATTGGGTTTTCATTTGAGAGGGATAACCCAGAATCATTAATTTCCCAAGGAATAAGTTGAGATATGTTAACTTATTTTCAGGTGTATCTCTTCACGGAGCAACTTAAGTGGAGCAAGGTAGCATTTAGTGCTCATTTCTGCAGTGTGGTCTGGGGCTATGAGATGAATTCACTCTTTTATTTTTGCTGCATCTAACAGAGCTTTGAAGAAGTGATGGGACACCAAATTGGACACTGAGAACACACCCCAATGCACACAAAACAAGAATATAATGCACGCTCTGCACTCTGAGCATTAAGCAGGTCATATGACGCCACTTCCTTAACACAATTACTATTCAACAGTGAGGAAAACAAGAGAATGCAATCTGGGATCTGTGACCTAATGCAGATATTTTAACCATGTAGCTTCTAACGCAAACATACTTCTGCCCCACCATCAACCATCTAACGCGCCTTTCACTGGTCTCTCCTGGGCCCAGTCTGCCAAAACTCAGACTTCCTCCACACATCTTCATGTGATGTCTCGGTGGTCTGACATGAAAGGAAAATGCAAGTAGAATGTAGGCACCACGTGAGTTTCAAAATTTCGTTTCACTGAGGGCAGTAGGGATGAAAGAATGGTAATAGTTTTCTGACTGAAGCCTCAAGAAAATTCCAGAATGTGGAGAGATTTCTACTTGGAAAACTTACAAAAACAAATGTAGGGCAGGACTAGAAGAAAGATATCTGCTCCATCTTGTTCTGTCTAGATTCAGAGAGCTCTCCTCGCCACCATGCAGGAAAGAACCCAGGAAAGTGGGTAAAGCATTCGGCCAGCACCACTGTCTCGTTTCTCACTCCTCTCCCTTCTGCACCCCATGTATCCTGGTCTCATCAGAGATAGATCCACCCTTGTTCGATGACCTGACTGGACCTAGACTTATGGGCTTCGTTCCTTTGCTCGGTTTGGCATTCTCGCTCCCTTTTGAATTTGGTGTTACCCAGAGCTCTGGCTAGGAGGCCTTTCGCCTCCAGCCTCAGCCCTGTGGAACTCACAAGCTCTGACTCCATTCCCGCAGCACCAGACTCAGCTGGTGTCCACTGGCATTAGGAACAATATTGATCAAGGGAGCTTGGACTTCATCCTTTGAACTCCAGCTAGATTATCTTCTGTTTCCTTTGAACATTTTCATCCTCTGAACTTTTACAAATTCCAAATTCCAATTTTCTGTCTAGAATGTTCTCTCCTTTTCCATTATACCCACTATTAAGCGCCTCTATTCCTCCTTCCCCCTCCCCTCCCCGCTCCTCCCCACGCCTCCTCCTCCCCGTTGTCCCTCCCCCTCCAGTCTCACTCTGTTTCTCAGGGTGGAGTGTAGCAAAGTGATTTTAGCTCACTATAGCCTTGACTTCCCAGGCTCAGGGGATCCTCCTACCTCAGTTTCCCAAGAACCGCAGGAATGTACCACCCTGTGAGAATAATTGTTTTGTACTTTTAGTAGAAATGGGTTTTGCCATGTTGGCCAAGCTGGTCTCGAACTCCTGGGCTCAAATGAACCACCTGCCTTGACCTCCCAAAGTGCTAGGATTACAGGTATGAGCCACTGCGCTGGGCCTTAAACCTCTCTTATTCTTTTAAAAACCACCCCTCAAAATCACACTGGCTTAATGAAAAATATGTGCTTTTTATTTTATTGCTTCTTTAGCAATCATTCATTTTTCAACAAATATTTCATGATCACCTATTACGTGCCAAGTCTTGTGTGAAATCCTGACGGATGAATTGTCATAGCTCTTGCATTTATGCAATTTTAAATGGACATACTTTTTGGTTTCACACTTTGTTTTCTGTTACTTCTTGCAGGTGTATTTTTAAATTTTGTTTGTTTTTTCAATCATATTACAAGTTTTCTGGTTACAGGTTTCCTTTGTTCTGGCATCAGTTTGTGTTTTCTTCTTGGGACAAAAGATTTTTTCCTCAGAGACATACAGTGAGCCCACCTTTGGCAAAGAATTTTCTAGTACAGAGGATTGAAACAAGCCACAAGAATGCAAATTTCGTCTCATAGCACTGAAACATTTTCGTAGGAGAGGCTCATTATCCTAGGCCAGGGGTTTATAAATATTTTTAAAAATAAGCAAAGCATCAAGAAGCAAGAGCATCTAATCAGCTTTCTCTGTTAGGCACAAGCACGCCCAGCGGCATCAATCTTGGAGGGAGTTCTCCCCTGAGATCTGATCTGCTGCAACTAAATTTTTTTTCCTAATCCCATGAGTGAATTGTCCACGTGGAGCTCAGGAGTAGTTTGTTTCTGACTTGTCCCTGTTCCCCCGAGAATTCGGTCCACTAGGGACACATTCCTTTTTCCAACCAAAACAATGATTTGAAAGTGTTTCTAGATTTGAAAATACTATCAAAGTGAGAAGCAAGTGTAAAGTTCTATGAGAACATCAGGCTGAGGGGAGTGAGCTGTGAACAGGGGATGGACTCCAGCCATTGGAACAATCTCCTGAAAGCTGGCTTCATTTCCCTCGCACCACATGCTGGCGTCGGCTTCTGTGTAAGCTGCAGCTAAAGCATCTACTCCAGTTGCTATTTGAAAACAACCTCACTGACAAACAGAGGCAGCCCAGGTTGCCTTTATCCAAGTTTGCCATTTGTTTGCCATAGACAAATTAGGCTTGGCTAGAGCCCCATTTCAATAGTAATATAATTCTGTTAAAGATTAAATTGGTCAAAAGAGAGCCTTTGTTATTGGGGAGTAGATGAAAGTGGAAAAAACCTCTGAGTGAGTATCAGAGCTGGCCTTTGATAAAATTGAGACAGAGAATAAGTTTCTCTTTGATGCCTTCCTGGCAATACCACAGGCTTCCAAAGTGGCAATAAACACACAGATCTCTAAAGCTAAAATGGGAATCTAGTGGTGGGGAGGGGTAGTTGATCTTTAAATGTGAATCTTTCCCAAATTTTACCCTCGTAGTATCTCACTGATCAGCACTTCCAACTTCTTCTCATTGGGGAGGATGCAGTACTTTCTTTATCTGGGCCAAAAATAAGTAATTAACAGCTAAGAAAGGCCAAATAATTCAAACAACACATCAACAAAAACTAGAAGAGAAACAGGAATAACACAAATCTAGATAATTCCAAATAATATTGTTAAAGTACCCTCTCCATATATTTGAAGGATGATGTAGGGGAATGTACATAGATTTTGGAGTTAGGTGGACTTTGAGTTGGGTATCTAGGTAGTTGATTGCTTGGAGCTAGCATGTTCTCAGCCATTAAATGGTCATGATAACCATATATACTGTATTGTAGTTGTAGTTTATCATAATCATACTTTCCAAATACTTATCATTCCATTTCAGTATTATAAGCCATTTTTGGAGCTTTGGAGGAATTTATTACCAGAGAGGAGATAAACAGCCTGTGCTACTGATTAATTTGTATGAAAAGTTAGGGGGTGCTGTTAACAAAAATAAAAACAAAAAACAGAGCATCGGGACCTAATCAAGAACCTTTCTCATCTCCATGTTGGAAGTCCCCTATCATATCTTTCCAGTAGTGCTGCAGGATTTCTGTGCACCAGTGACTTCCAGATGCCTCATATTTTTTTCATTTCCATATGGGAGATTTTATTGCAGTTATTTTCACTTTCTGTTCCACAATTGCATATTGAGTATGTGAGGAATGATGACATCTTATAGTTTACAGGAGGAGCAACATACAGGCCTACAGTGAAAAAAATTTGCATCACTTAG
Organism: Plecturocebus donacophilus; assembly: GCA_004027715.1. Classification (NCBI taxonomy): domain Eukaryota; kingdom Metazoa; phylum Chordata; class Mammalia; order Primates; family Pitheciidae; genus Plecturocebus; species Plecturocebus donacophilus. The sequence goes on from PVKP010002328.1 coordinate 97,459, forward strand.
ATGCCTGACCTTTTAAGTTAAGAACAGTTACTGGATAGGACTTTTGAGTTGTCTCCTCAGAAAAGGAGGTATGTTCTGCCTGTGGGCGAGAGAGGGAACTGAATATTTGGTGGCTAAATAGTGCACTGTAGATTGCATTTCTGTTAGCCATATATTCCCTTTTTCTACTCTGTCCTTCCCTGCAGGAGGATTATATTTTTCTACCCTACTGAACTTAGGAATGACTATCTAACTTATTTGGTCAATGAAATGTGGGCAGGAGTCATATATGTCATGTCTGAGAAGTTTTGAGAGCGAGTAGTTTTCTGGGTCTCTTTTTCCTTTGCAATTTTGTATTCCAAAGGTACCCTTTTAGTCTAGATTTCAGGACAAAGGCAATGCCCAGCAGAGCCGTAGCTTATATGCATTAGATCTACAGCATGAACACAAATCAACCTTTGCTATTGTATGTCACTATCTTTTGGGTCTTTTCCTACCTCAGTGTTACTTACATTAGACTAAATCAGAGAGTAGTTACAATTCTTAATAATATCAAATAAGAGAATAATGTTATAGTCTCTAAAACAGTTTCTGACACTGTGGGTTCAAGAAATTACACTGGGATACGGTAGTGAGTATAACTTTTAGCTGACCATGAGGGAGTGTAAACCTGGTCTTCTGAACTCCTAAAATCCAGCTATAAAGAGGCTCAGTCCATTCTGCTGACTGCATAGAACCCTCCTGACAATTCTAGATTCCTGTATGGGGACAAGTTGGTCATTAGTTCTGGTAACAACCTCATTCTTCCAGCGATGCTTGGCTTCCTTTCCACCAGGAGTACAAACATGGAAAAGTTTACCCAAATGATAAAAACTATGGTAATAATGTACAAAAATTTCAATTTACTATTTTCATATGCAAAGACCTAAATAAAATAGCATACACAATATAATGAAGTCTTTATGTGGTAATTTCTTTATACCTTTTTCTGCCTGGAACACACTAGTCTTTCTTTGAACCTTGGGAAGATATGTGGGGATAGTTAAGGAATTAACTGAAGATGAATAACTTCCAAAGGCATTTCAATTTTAGGAGGATTGATAGCCCCCCTAAGCCTAATAACTTCTCCATACCTTGTTTTCTACATGTATAAAATGAAAGTAAAAATATTTTCTTTAGAGGAACATGAGCGTTAAGTAAAATAATATATGCACAAAGTAAAATAATACATGTTAAAAGGCTAGATGAGTATTTGGTATATAGGCGGCCCTCAACATAACACAAATACATGGATTTTTTGTGTGTGTGTGTGAAACAGTATCTTGCTCTGTCCCCAGGCACCAGGCTGGAGTGCAGTGGCACAATCTCGGCTCACTGCAATCTCTGCCTCCTGGGTTCAGGCAGTTCTCCTGCCTCAGCCTCCCTAGTAGCTGGGACTACGTGTGTACGCCACCACACCCAGCTAATTTTGGTATTTTTTAGTAAAGACAGGGTTTCACCATGTTGGCCAGGATGGTCTCGATCTCTTGACCTTGTGATCCGCCTGCCTCGGCCTCCCAAAGTGCTGGGATTACGGGCATGAGCCACTGCGCCTGGCCAAATACATGGATTTCTAATGGTAAATGTTGGCTGCTTTGGTTCATTGTTGTGTAATTTTTTATTGTTTGTTTTCTGAAGGTGCTATCTTCAACTCAAACCATTAGCTACATTTGCCTGCTAATAAGGCCAGCCCTTCTAGGTATTTATAACACATTTTCTCTTATGACTGAGTGTCCAGGATTTCTCTAGCTAAAATTACCCACCCTAGAAAAATGAGAGCCTGTAAATGATTAGACAACGATAAGAAGCCCTGATGTGTGATATATATCAATTTCAGAAAAATTATTTTCCTTTTGTCCCTTGGGCCTTTGAAGCAAGAGCATTTGGACAACCTGCCTGAATTATAGCCCATTTGGTGTAGTTTAAATTTTCATCACTCAGAGAGGCAGAGACCATGACTTACAGGTTTAAAACATGGGCTAATAATGTCCCAGGCTTGGAGCTTGAGATTTTTGCTTCTCTCAAGTTCCATGAAGCAGCCTATACCACTTGTCTTCCTCTACTTCTGTTTGCTTTGGTGCAAAATCAGATTTTCTTCCTCTCACATGTGTTGTATAAGAAAAATGGTTAAAGATGATATAAGACTTTTATCAAGTAATACTATTAAAGATGTCAATACTGCAAAAAAATAAAGATGACTTGGCTTACTAAATGATGCTAGGTGTAATCTTAAGGCACATGAACATGATTATAAGATGTTAATTTTAATACCAGTTTCCTGGAACCTCACACACTCTTGTTGTGTTTTTACTAGTCCAGTTTTATTATTGGATTATTATTTAATTATTTTTCTCAGTTCCTTCTCTGAGTTAAGACCACATTTGCCCTGGATTTTTACTTGAAAACTCTTATTCAATTTAAATCTGTGTATTTCCTACTGCATAAAATCCACTTTCATGGTTTCCTAATATTCTTGAGTTTTACAAGGATAGTTTCATTTACAGTGAATAATTTATTACTCTGTTTAATTTAGAGTCCTCAGTGTCATTGCAGAATGAATTATGATTTCTAGGAGTTCACCAGGAAAGACTGAGGAAGTCTAGTTAAATTAAATGAGCATTGTAAAGGTGATATGATAAAATGATAATAGGCAATATTTATTGACTTCAAACTACATTATCAGCACTGAGCTGACTGCATGTTTATTCCTGTTATATCATTTATTTTCACCAAGAACCTTCTGAGTTAGATACTGCTGCTATTCTCATTTTACAGATGAGGAAACTGAGGTTTAAGGAACTGTTTGGCAATAATCATAGACCTAAAAACTGGGGAAATCGGGCTCTGCAGCAAATTTCTAAATTAAAGAAAAGTACACGAGCCCATTATTTTTTGCTTAACATATCCAATATTGTTACTTGGTTTTAATTGTGTACACAATGAAACATTCTTTGATGTCTTAAAATGTTCAATTTGAAGAATTAGCTAGCATGTTCTAGCTTTATAGTCTATTGTAGGTAGAATAAATAAGGAGACATGTAGTGACCTGAATAAAAGTAGCCTGCAACAATTAGGTGCTTTGAGCTGGAAAGGAAATCACAGGAACTTTGTTTATTGAAATCAGCTCTTGCCCCTTTCCTAGATCCTTCCCAGCTGGTTGATCCTCCCCTCTGCAATCAGCTCCTCTTCTCACTGGGATCCCTGAGAGGTTGGATCTCTCATTTATTTGTTCACACTCAAATAACTAGCAGCTTGGAGACAGTCTTGATTCCAACCTACCCAAGGATTACTGTAATATCTATTAGGATGGTTAATACGTGCTGAAAGTCCCTATAGAGGTACAGCTATCTGCCGGCCCATTTAAAAGTAGATTTCTTGAATATGTTTTTTTCAACACCCTCATGGCTGTCATTTCTTGGAGTGTACCTGCTGTACACTGAGGGATGCTTTCTATGGTTCCTACAAACTTCATTTGCCCAAAGCTTGCTTTTTTTTAAAAAACATGTCTGTTTCAATATTGGACTTTCTCAAATGTATCTACCACCTCCACCTTCACTTTCTAGTTGGTGGCCCCAGGACAGAGGTTCCTTGATCTAAACTTGATATGTAACTGACCTTTTCACCCTGTCAGGCGCTTTCTGTCCCCAGTGACTACTAGATGTTCCAGCTTACTTTCTGTTCATTCTTATCTTTGTTTCAAGTGTGAAGCTTTAGAAGAAAATACCTACAGGTGAGTAGAGCCTTACTAAGCCTATAGCAGAAAGTTACTACTTAAAAAATGAAAGTAATTAACTGCTGCCGCTTTCACATTCTAAAGAACTACAGAATTCGCATTAGGAAGGAAACTACTCTTTGAGGAAAATATTTAAAATGTTGGTCAAGGAACACAAAGGGAGCTAAACTGCTCTGCATAAAAAAGAAATGAGGAGACTGACTTAAAATGAAATAACCCTTGGTGTTTTGAAGACAGAATAAAAAGACCTGCCTTAAAGAAACCTTATATATAATAAAAAGCAAAGACATTAAGGAGTTTTGATAAGTTTTGGGAGAGGAAGCCCCAGAAAGGCAGAGCCTTAGAAAAGTGATAGGATGAGGCTGATGGAATTTAAGACTAATAATGTCAGATACAGAATGTTCCTATTCTGTATTTTCCCTTCATTTCCTCTCAAGTATCTAGCAAAGGCTTATTACTCAGCAAAATTATTAGATCTTTAAGGAATTAAAAAAGGAATTTATTTTTGAAGACACAAAGAGTCATGGAACATGTTATACCTGTTCCAGGACACACTGCTCATGTTCCATTTGGAGACATGGCAAAAAGATGACAGAAAATGAATAAAAATACTCTAGGAGCTGGACCTCAGAGTAAGAGCAGAAAATGACAACCAGGAGTGTAAGATCCCCTGGAAATTATGAAGAAATCTGGAAAACTCAATTCTCTGAAGTCAGATGGAGGACTGAGTAGTTATTTTTTTTAATATTAAAGAATGTTCCTAGAGACTGGAGGACTCAGGATCAGTTGGTTTTATAGATCATAGAATCTTTTAGAGAACAGAAAAAACTCAGATACGGTTTAGATAAATACATGAATAGATACATTTGAAGAATGTTAATCAGCAGTTAATAAAGGGCATTAAAAGTTACTAAAATGTACTGAGTCCAGGTTGGTCATAGAGACCACTCAGGCGGCACTGAAGGAATTAAAAAGCAGACACCCAGACAGAACAGCAAAGTGGGACTCTCCCGGGGCCAACAGCCTTCTGAGCTGAGAGCCTCAGATGGCTTCCAGCATTCCAGGCCAAGAGCCTTGAGCAAACTTTGACCTAGGTAGTTAGTCTCTCTGAACAGGTGATTATTATTAACAAACATGTGTTTGGTGTTTTCTCCTAGAACAAAATAAACTAGATGTGCAGCTGATACCTGCTTACCACTGTTCAAGGACAAGCCGGAAAGTATTCTCCACCAGTGAGCCATGGGAGCAGCATCACATAACCCGTGCTTAAAGAATTGTTTTAGCTGGTATATGATATACACACACTGTTTTGCTACTTTAGAATGCTCCTAGCAGTTTTCCACTTGCCAGGGGCGGGGGTCGGGTGGGGGATGGGGGAGTGGCTGCTAGGTTTTCCTTGCCATGTTCTTCTTAGAGAACAATGTAATTTTATTATACACTCAGCATTTCTCAGCCATCATATACTCACCATTTCTCAACAAAAATGTGTTGAAGGAAATTAATGAGTTTTTAGTAACACATTGCAAGCCTTTGAAGAGAAATTACACACACACACGTGAACACACAAAACCAACAACCTCCCATCAATACCACTGCTGAGAACCAATTTCTGATAGGATGATACTACCAGAACAAGGTGTAGGAATTCTACATTCATGTGAAACTATATACAGAGCAATAAATAGTTATCACCCACCATTATTCTCTTTAATGACAATGTTTATTTCTTCTACTGTCCTTTTTATGATATGACATTGTGTTGTTCATTTGCTTATAGCAGGTGTTATTACAAGCTGTCCTCAGAATTATCTGTATCTTCATTTCATGTTTAAAGAAAAAGACATGACTGTGCTTTTCTTAGAAGGCATCAGGGTTGTAAGAGAGGTTTGCAAAATAAATATCACCCTTTACATTGTGGAGGAGAAAGTGTACATCACATGCAGCTAAATGAAAATTGACATCACACCACCTCATATTAATTTTCTTAATATTTAATCTAATAAGCAATCACTAACAATTCATCTCTTAAGGGCAGAATCTTGTCTATCTCACTGCTATATCTCTGGGGAACAGAACAGTTCCTGTCAGATAGCACTTCTTCTATAAAATTTTATTGACCTGAATGAATGAAGGTAGAAAGTTACAGAAGATATAGACCTTAAGACATTTGTTATCTAACGAAACAAAAGAGATAAAGTAATATTACAGGTAACATAAAGTGAAACTAATTGTACCACACTCTACATGATGCAGAGATCCATAAGCTGACATCAAGCCTGATAATGCAATGGTTTATTCATTGAGTATACAGAGTATTTTCTCTAATGCATGCCTAATGAATTAAAATGCTGCTTGTTCCTAGTCATCTGTGCCATCTGGCACTACAATTTTTAAAAAATAGAGATGTGTGGATTAGGCTTTGGCTATTATAACTGGAGCATATTAAGAGACTACTCAGAAATAATGAGAATTTTTGAAAAAATCAGAATGTAACCATATAAATTGTTACTCCATCAAAGCATGCCCCTACACAAATAATGTTACCATTGTTTACGTATTTCGAACATCTCACTTTGAACTGCCTTTAGAGTCAGGTAAATAGTCATGTTGAAAATTCCTCTTCAGTATCTGCATCCTATGTTCTTGTCCCCAAGCATCACAACTCAGTTTGATAACCCATCATATTTATTCAAATAAGTTCCAAAGACTTTGGGACACACCCAGAGATATGCTGTATCTTGAGGCTGTTCCATAGAGTCTACAATATTTTATTAATATATTTCACAAAACATTCCAGGGGATGGTGGCCTTATTGGATACATTTGGTTACATTGAAAGCCTTAACATGCACTTAACATTTAAGTTTTACTTTGTAGTTAAGCCACCAATCCTACAACTTTTATACACATAAGTTATAGCCGGTTCATACAATCAAAAAGCCTACTCATTAGTGTTTTCTGGGCTAACAGGCCTGTTGTTATGTCAGCCCACAGATGTGTTATTCAATTGATGGAAACCTACAGTTTCGATTAGAAGCTATAAACATATGATGAAGACTATCAATAAGGGTAAACATCTTTATTCTTTTTTGAAACAGAGTCTCGCTCTGTCTCCAGGTGCCAGGCTGGAGTGCAGTGGCAAAATCTCGGCTCACTGCAACCTCTGCCTCCTGGGTTCAAGCAATTCTCCTGCCTCAGCCTCCCGAGTAGCTGGGACTACAGGCGTGTGCCACCACGCCCTGCTAATTTTTGTATTTCTTGGTAGTGTTGGCCAGGATGGTCTGGATCTCTTGTCCTCCTGGTCCACCTGCCTTGGCCTCCCAAAGTGCTGGGATTACAGGGGTGAGCCGCCGTGCCCGGCCACATCTTTATTCTTTATTTTCTTAGCAATATTAGTGTGTTAAGTTTTCAGAATACAATACTCTGTAGATGAGGTAAGATTTCATAAAGAGGATAATTATGCAAGCAAATCCTTCAGTATAAAAGCATATGCATTAATGACTGCTGTGGTTTGAATGTGGCCCATCCAAAATTCAGCTGTTGCCAAATGTGATGTATTAAGAGGTGGGGCCTTTTAAGGTGTGATTAGGCATGAGGGTTCCTCCCTTGTGAATGGGATTACAGCCCTTATAAAAGTAGCTTCATGAAGTTTGCCTAACTTGCCTTCTGCCTTCCATCTGATGAGGACGTAGCATATCCCCCCTCTAGAGAATACAGCCCTTACCAGACAACTGAACCCGACAGTACTATAATCTTGGACTCCCAGCCTCCAAGTATGTGAGAAAAGAAATGTCTGTCCTTTATAAATTACCCAGTCTGAGGTATTTTGTTATAGCAGCACAAATGGACTAAAACAATGATGATGGACTCCATGAATTTTCTATTGCAAGAAGACCCAACAGTTAATGCATGTGTGGACGCATGTCCATGCGGGCGCTGGTCTTCTGTGACTCCATACTGGTTAAACAGCCTTTGGGGTCTTTTAATCATCCACTGCTAATCATCCACTCTTAGCCAGGTTAACTTACAGTTCCATTTAAAATTTTTCTTTCACCTTTGAGCGTAGAGTGAAAGCAGCAGCAACAGGATTTCTTATTGCCTTTACACACACATACACACTGATAATAAAGGTATATTTTTCTTTCTCCCCATCTGTCTAACAGACCAAACCTTGGCAAGATAAACAAGATTTTGTTTTACTACCAGCTGCCTACTCTATCAAGGCAAGAGGTCCTCATTCTGTCTGGGTACTGACTTGCTTGCGTTTATACCATTCACATTCCACTAAAGCTGACCAATTCATCCATCCATTTCCTTTTCTAAAAAATTATACCTACATTAAATAAATATAAATATGGGCTAAGTGTGGTGGCTCATGCCTGTAATCCCAGCACTAGGAGTTCTAGATCAGCCTGGCCAACATGGTGAAACGCTATCTGTACTAAAAATGCAAAAAATTAGCTGGGCATGGTGGTGGGCGCCTGTAATCCCAGCTACTCAGAAAGCTGAGGCAAGAGAATCACTGAAACCCAGGAGGTGGAGGTTGCAGTGAGCTTTGAGATTGCGCCACAGCACTCCACCCAAGTTGACAGTGTGAGACTTCATCTCCCCCTGCCAAAAAAAAAGAAAAAAAAAAAATTAGGCATGTCTAGTGCTTACCACTAGATATGCCTAATTAGGACCTCCATGAACCTTAATACTATTTATTTTCAAATCATTGGTTTCATATCTTTGACCCACTTAATGTCATGGATCAGAAGCTGAAAGAACTACCCTCCTGCTTGTAGTCATTAGATCTCTTCCCTAGGGCTGAGTATCTAGGGTGAGAGTTTGGTCTAATTACACCTTTCTACCTGATACTTGGCCCCCAGAAATGTTGCTCAGAACAAGTGACTCACTTATTCAGATATTCTTTTAGGTTCCTGCATATCTGATGAGGTAAGATATAACAAAGAATATAGACAATGAAGAGGATAAGGTAGCTTTTGATATTAACTATTAACAGTGTTCCCATTACATAAAAGGCCGAAGCCATCTTGCACTTCATTGAAAGATGTATCATAATCAAGAACATGAAGGTGATGACAGTCCAGCTCTGCTATGTACTGGTCTACTCAATTATGGCCCTCACACTTGAAAAAGAACATTTTTTGGAAAAGGGAAAACTTGACTATTAAATGGCATGAAGAATAATTCCAGGATATTACAATGTTTTTTTCTGGAGAGAACTGAGAGAATGTCATTCCGAATAAACTTATCTTGAACATCTCTAGTGGAAAAAACTAGGATATATCGTAGGCATGGGGTTACTGCAAAGGACATACCAAAAAAGGAAAGAACTATTTTTCCCAGTTGGTCTCACAACTCTCCCCGTCTGGCTCATGATCTCTCACCGCCCATGATCTAGCATTGGCTTCCTCTCTCTCTCGACCTCCTGGAGTACAATCAATTTCCCCATCAGTACTAACAAGCTAGAGAAACAACGTATTCTTTTTGGACAAATCACAAGGACTGGAGAGCATTAAAAGATAGGTTTTTTTTTTTTATTTGTTTTGTGTTTTGTGTTTATTTTTGGTCAAGGTAAAAGATAAAGAAATCAGGATTTGGCAGTTTACCAGTAGGAAAGACAGAGTTCTGAAGAACAATAATAAAGGATATCTTTGCAATTAACAAGTTTCCCGATAAGTCTGAATAAGAGGCAATGAATTCTAAACCGAAGTTGATTTAAGCTGGCAGTGTTTTCCTACCTGGTGGGAACTTAATTCTATTTTTTTAGCCTTATCTCTAAGTTGAAAGCTGTCCCTTTTGCCACAAGCCCTGCTATAATTCTGCAATCTTAAAGATCACCTCAGTTGAAATAAATAATCTATAAAGTGGGATGTTTACCTGCTGTTTTCTTTTTAGCATAAGAATCTGTCATGGTTAGGCAGAGACCATTCAATTTTTATATCTATATGTATATCAATATCTAGTGAGGAGTTCTTTAAAATGCTATTTCATAAGTACAGTAATAGGATTTTTCTGTTTATGTATTACTACATAATAAATACCTCAACATTTAATGGCTCAAAACAACAAATATTTTATTATATCTCACAATTTTGTAGATCAGGAATTTAGACAGGACTCTGGTGGCCATTTGCTTTGATGTGGTACCTACAAAGATCACTCCGTGCTATCAGCTGGCAGAGAGGATGGTCTGGAATGTTCAAGACAGCTTTACTTACATGTCTGCAACCTTGGTGGGGATGGCTGAAAGGTTGGGCTCATCTGGTGCTATTGATCGGAGTACCTACATGTGACTTTTATACCATGGCATTTTCAGGGTACATTAGAATTTTTTCAGAGACACACTGATCTCTTAGAAAGAGTCCTCCAAAACATAGCAAGTGACAGCTATTAGTCTCCATAGGCCTGTGCCCGGAAACTCTGTTCTACTGGTCAAGCGATGACAAAGGCCTCCCAATTTCAGTGAGAGTGATATGGAGCTCACCTCTTAAAGGAAGGAGAGCCAAACAATTTGCACCCATCTTTAATCTTATGCAGTACTAACTTTGGAAGTCTATGAGAATGTAAGCATAAATATATACAACAAACTGCAGTGTGTACTCAGTTCCCTCCTCATAAAAAATTAATGGTGATAGGGCTGGTCTTGTGTGTTCCTCCTGCATTGTTAAATTCTGCAGATTTCTCTTTCCTGTGGTTCTTACATCACACTTGTCATGGGATGCCACTTTTACATAACAAGTACTTCATTCTCTGTAGAAAATTATAATTATCTCTTACATGTGCTCAACATTCACTTCATTTGCAGCCTTTATTATGACAGTCTGCAGAAACTTTGTTTCTTTTCAATACTTTCTGTGAAGTGCTGGCTTTCAATTTAAAAATTCTGGGAATGATACCCCTTTTCTTTTTATTTGAGCTCTTTGCTCTAAGTCATATGCTACTAACTTCGTTTTATTAGTTCCATGCTAGCAGCTAGCTAAGTCTGGGGAGAAGAAAACTATGGAAAATTGCTCACTCTAGCAGACATTTGTCAGTTTCAATATTATCCACTTCTGGGGCTGGATAAGATTTTTGTGGAGTGCTGCCCTGTGTGTTGTAGGGTGTTTGGCAGCATCCCTGGCCTCTGCACACTAGATGTGAGTACCTCACCGTCTTCTAGTTGTGCCAGTTGTGTTCAGATATTTCCAAATATGTCCTTGGGAGGCAAAATTCCTCCTGGTTTAGAACTATGGCTCTAGCAGGGACAGTAACTCCCAGAAAAGAATTTAAGTTGAAAAGAAAAAAGATTCTACCACTAGGTAGAAATGTAGAATGCATGCACACCTATGGCACAGGAAAGCATAAGAGTCACTGTTTGTTTGTTTGTTTTTGAGACAGGGTCTCACTCTGACACCCAGGCTGGAGTGTAGTGGCACAATCTCAGCTCACTGCAACCTCCCCCTCATGGGTTCAAGCAATTCTCCTGCCTCAGCTTCCTAAGTAATTAGGATTACAGGTGTGTGCCACCACGCCTGGCTAACTTTTGTATATTTAGTAGGATTTCACTATGTTGGCGAGCTGGTCTCAAGCTTCATTATTTAACTTACCAAGAGCAAAATCTTATGGGCTGTATACTTCCTATACCCAATCTGATTGTTAGAGTACTGGCCCATGGCACCGGAGTAAGCAAAAATTACATATGTATTTTTCATTCATAGTTATTCGATTTAGTGGTCTCCTACCATCCTAGAGCCTGAGTAATGCCTCTTAGATTCTGATTGCATCATATTTCTTTCCACTTCAAAGAAGTGGAAAATTGATGCTATATAGACATATCCATCAAATTCCCATTTCTGAGCTTGACAATATTAATTTCTAATTAAATACAAATAAACAGACACCAAAGCAAGTTATCTATCATACTATGCTTGACCTTACAATGTATGGTTTAGGATCAGTACTTGTTAGTTCACCAGGCCAACAGGTATTAGCCATCTGTATAAGGGAAAAACAAACAGAAAACCAAAAACCCATGGTTTTACTTGTCCAAACAGTTCATTAGCTCTATTACACTTGGGGCTCCAGTAATTATCACAGGAGGATATGAATGTTATTTTTCACTGGTCCTTTGGATGATTTTTTTTTTCTTACAACCTATCCCAATATTTCTTCAAATCTCAGCTCTCACATATGCTATTTTGCTTCCCTCTGCCTTGAAAGTTGCTACCTTTTCACAGCTCTCACTTATGAAAAATTTGGACTTATTCTTCACCCGTGATATTTGGTTATATCTCATTCTGTTTTATGATGCTGTATTTAGGAACATTTTATATTTGCTAAGTACTTGGTAGCTTTTAATAAATTATTGCATCTCACACTCTTATGCACAAATATTCCCAAGGGTAAAAGAGAGCAAACCTACCTTCCTTAGGGAAGTGGAAGGGAAAAGGAAGGGATGGCATAGCCTTAAATGGCTACTGCTTGTTAAATATCCCTTTATGTCTTATTTCCTTTTTAAAATTAATGTAAAGTTTCCATGCATCTGCTCAAAAAGATATTCATGTTTATGTAAAACAAAATGCTACTTGAAGTTACTTATCAGTTTAGTTACTTAATGACACACACCACTTCATCCCCAGATTTTCCCTTGAAACTGACACCTTACGAGAAACGTATCATATTCCTTGGGTTCCAGTCAAGACCATATTGTTATATTTGGTTTATAGATGAAAGGTATAAGGCTCAGGGAGGAGAATTGGTTTATAAAGGTCAAAGATAACACCGTTGACGTAATTCAAATGTTTATTAAGGGCCAAGGTCTTTACCTTATTAACACAGTTAATCCTCTAAACAACTGTTTGAGATAGGTATTAATACTGTGTCCATTTTACTTATGAGAAAACTGAGGCACAGAAATTAAGCTAGTTGTCCATGTTCCGTTTAATATCTAATCACTGGTCAAATCAAGACATAAACTTATTTTGGATTTCAAAGCTTCACTTTTAACTTCTATCCTCTACTGGTTTGCGAACTTTACCACAGAGTCCAGAACTCAGTTATTTCCTCTTTTATTCAGGCAGTTTAGCCTGCCTTTAGTCTATTTCTAGTGTGGTGGTTTTGTCTTTTATTACATGTCCTATGTTATTTTTGCCTTTCTCGTCGATTCTTCCTAAGACAGGATTTTGCACAATTAGATTTTAGTAAGATGATTGATCTACAGATCTCAAGTCTTGCCAAATTTGGTTTATACATTGAGCTCCTGCTTCATGATGGTTTTTCTGAGCAAGGGAAGATGCTGGAAACTACAGAAGCAGGGCGATTAGTAAATACGGTAAACGGTGCTCTTGATATTTCTTTGTATTCTAGGCTTTTGGGGTCTCTTGTCACTCTTTTGACTCTGCAGTTTCCAGGGACCCGGAGTCATATCTTAGGCAGAGCATTAGACCAGCGAGGAATCGGAAGCTGAGGAGGGTTCTTGGGATGCCAGTGCCAAGAGGATAAAACAAAGTGAGGGCCATTTCATAACTAGGCCGGGGAGCATCCAAGGGTGTGAAGAAGGATGAGAAGTCAAGTGAGAGTTCAAGATGAAAGCTGCAACATGCTGAAGATATGAAAGCCCAGAGGAAACATCATCATCATCACAGCAACATTAACAAAAGTATTTAGAAAAACTTACTCAAAATTGCAAAAAAGAAGACCAAGCATGGGGTCATGTCCTTCCAGTGTCATACTGGGCATTATTTAATATGCCATTAAAGGTTATTTCTTAAAGAATATACCTGTTTTTGATTGTGCTATTTACTATTTGATTAAAGTCCTGGCACTGTGAAGTTATATGTTAACTTGTTCATTTTGTCTGTTAAAGACCCAAGTGATTTCTTTTTACTAGAAAACCCAAAAGATATGAATTTATTGCTCTGTAGAACATTAACAAATTTTATACCTAAATTCAAAATTTTATTTAAACCATATTATTTTTATTTTTTAAAAAAGACTCTTTTGAGCAGTTTTGGCTTTATAGAAAAACTAGTGGAAAATACAGAGAATTTCCCTATACCTTCTTATCCTCACATTCTATATATACCATCCCCTCCAGTTTCTCTAATAACTAACATTTTGCATTAGTGTAGTAATGTTTTTTTATAATCAATGAGTCAATACTGATACACTATTATTAACTAATTTCATTATTCTTAATTATTATCTATAGTTTTCCAATGCTCTTTGAACTAGCATTATCATCTTACTGATAGTTAAATAATTTTTGTATTTGTATAACATATTTTTTGAAAATTATTCCTTGAAATAAGAAACTGAGTCTCTGATGGATAAAATAAATATTCTAAGGTCACACAGCTAGTAAGTAACACAAGCAGGTAGGAATGGAACAAGAAACATGAAGTGAGTTTGGGTTTAGACATTAATTGGTAGAGTGTTTCTATTATGGCATGATGCTTGTTCTGCGTAAGTACCAGTGTATCATGGTGTACCTTCCTGCTCCTGAAAGGAGTGAGAACTTGAGGAGATTCAGAGGAGAATGTCCAATTATCTTGCCTAGGATAGTATGCTTAACTGTGCTAATTGTGCCATTAATGGCCTATGTGCTAATAAATAATCTCATTGATAACCTGTGTATATTAATAATCTTGTTCAACATAACCCAGTCAATGTGACTATATAACACTGCATAACTCTAGAGAGAATTTAGATTTATTCATTATTCCTTCAGTCACTAACTTTTAGTATCAAACGTGCTAGCAAAACCTCACATCATCGAAAGTATTTATAAATGATGATGGAATTTCATTCATAGTATCTTCTTTAATCTTCACAACATACAGATGAAAGCAGAGAGAAAGTTTCCTGTCTCCATTCTCTGGATAAAGATGCTGACACTGAGAGTCTGTCTAAGTGGCTGATAAAAGGTCAAACAGGTGCTATTTGACAGTGATGAGAATTAGGCTCACACCATCTGATGCCTTGGTCAGGACATACTTTGAAACCACCTTTGCAAAAATTATAAGAGTTTGAAAGTTACAGTGTGAAAGGATTTGATTTAACCAAGCCCTGTTTGCTTTTATCTTCCCTTAGTTATTACTGGGCTTAGGTCAAGCTACTTTGGGAGACATTCAGGTTGTAGTTTAAGTGATAATAGCCTTTCCCCAAAACTCAACCACCTTTGTAAAGCTAATGAGAGACCATCAGGCTAAGAGGAGTAGAGGAATTCTGTTAAGCTGTGGACATAAAAGATTGCCAGCCATTATGCCACAGGTCACAAGAAATGCAACTTCTCCAATTTCTCCTGAAAATTGTAGAACCCAAGATTGGCCTTTTGAGGTACCTTCTCAGGTTTTTTGCTGTATCGATGATCCACAACCACTCCCATGGGCACATGCAGAAGTGACTGAATGCAAGAGGACAGCTTCAACTCCCTATGATTTTATCTCCAATCCAACCAATCAGCACTCCCTACACCCTAACCCCTGCCTCCCAAGCTACCTTTGAAAAACTCCTAACATCAGAGCCTTTGATATTGATTTGAATAATAATTCAGTTTTCCACGTGGTATGGCCAACCTCTCTCAATGAAACTCTTTCTTTACTGGAATACCACGGCCTTTGTGAATTTATTTTGTTTGTGCAGTAGGCAGGAAGAACCTGTTAGGTGGTTATAACTTCATAGCACAAATATATTTGGTAGGTAAAATATAACATACACACACATACAACATCCAGTTCCCAACTGCAAGGCACCTTCATTTTTAGAGGAGGTTTATCCATACTTACAAAATAATTTATAGTAGAATCTGCCAAAAAAGTGTTTGAGTTGAAGGGAGAGGCATATGTGAATGAGCTGGAATGCTCAGAGAAGACATCATTCTGAAGAGATAATTTCAGTTGAGCTTTGAAAGAGAGCATTTGAAAAGGGAGAGGAAGGAGATTAGAGAATTCTGGGAAGCAAGAACTCAATCTTTGAAGTATGAAGTGTTCCAATGAACTCTTCAGAATCACTTGCTGATTCAGTCTGTGAGTGAACACATAGTCCTTCTCTTAGAACATTTTACAGTCCTTTCTTATATTGTCTCAATTGTCTTAAGCAACAACATAGAGCACCAGCCTTTCAAAGAAGAAACTGTATTTGCCTTTTTACACCCATATTTGTCATCTTACAAAAGGATTTGCTTCCAATCTTAGTAATATTTTTGTTCCCAGTCTGCTGGACTGAGATGAGAACTTCTGTCTCTAGAATGAAATCCAAAACCTAAGCTTATTTGGAAATTTAGCACCAAGATTTAGTCTAATCTTCCCTAAACGCCAAATTGTAGTTGAAAATATTTTTAAACTGCAAGTTCCTATCTCTTAATTTCTCTCTCAGTATTTTGTGCTGTCAAAACATATTATAGTGCTGAACGTAAAGATCTTAGAATATACTTATGGCATACATTTTCTAGTGATAGAGAATACCTGTGGAAAGGTAGTTAGGGCCACAGAGTTCCATACCTGTGGCATCTTCACAATCTCAAATAAGAAATTTCAGAACTGTTTTCTGATTGGGGAATGTTTATTAGTGTGCCATGAGATCATTGAGATATTATGTTAGCGTTAAGTGGAAAAGATCTTGTAAGAAGTTATGTGTTAGGGAAGAAATTGGCTCATCTTTTAAAGTGATTTGTGTGGGATAAAGAGAAATTGAGCTGCCTAAAAAATTTCCCTGGGCATAGATGTATGAAATTTTCTTTGTCTCATAACCTCCTTCTCTCCATGTCTTATTCCTATAAACTTGTGCTCTTGGGGACTGTTAAATATGTCTTTACCTATTAACCCAGGCACTTGCTGACAAGGGATAATTCCTCCCAGAAATAAATGAATTTTTATATTAAGCTTAAAGGTAACAAAGGTTTAAATACAAATGAATGAGTATCCAATGATTGAAATTACATGAGGTGGGACTGACATTTTGGAATGTGGGGTTTTGCCCAATGCTTTATTAAATTAAATTGTTTAGATAGATGCATACCCTGCTGATGTCTATAGCCAGTGATGCTGCAGAGATGTTAACATGTTAAATTCATTGTAAGCAATAGCTTTATGTTTGGAAATGATTAAAACAAAGCTTTAGAGAAAGACTCTGAAATAGGCTTAGAATTTAAATTTGCAACAAGATACAAAATTACAGCTTAGAAAAGTAAATATTCTTAACTTGGAGATATTGCTTTTTATTGGCCAAGAAAAAGAAGAATAAAGAAAGGAGACAAGGAGATATGAGAGATATATCCCTCCTTGATCCTAATGTGAGAAAAAAATGATTTTGGACATGTGGAGCTCAGAAAAAGTCACTATGTTGAGGAAGGTGTCTTATTAAATATGAAGTAGTCCTGGGTAGAATGCTAAAATAATCTAGGAGAGTTGCTGATTCAAGTGTCTTATTAATAGCTGCCTGTAGCTTTTAGTGATTTACTTGCTGTGTTTATCTAATTTCAGTGATGAGGCAGTTATTATAATTCTTACAGATAAAATAAAATAGAATTGAGATTTGAAAACATTTACAAAAGGCAAGCAAGCAAATCATATCTCAATATTTACTTCCAAGGAATAACAAATATAACTCCCTCAATTGTAAGACTGATATTTCATACATACTTGGATTTCTGAAGATTTTACCTACAAAAGGTAAGAACAGATAGACCTATGAATTTATTGATGGTGAGGATCACATTTGATTCCCCTTTGGGAAGAAAAAAAAAACTTTAAGCACAATTTTGCTCCCAGATACCAGGCATATGTTCAAATATAACAGGATGCCAGGGTAGTTTTCTGAGAAGAATTTCTTTTGTAAGAAGCCCACTATTGCTCATTTTCCCAAATAGTATTCCTTATAATACTAAAAAGGTTTATGTGACATAAGGATGCAGACTTCTGTCTCCTCATTCCCCAAAATATCTTCCTAGAGATGTGAATTAGGTACTTAATGAAATCAGTATTTCAAGATCAAATCAATTTGGGGAGTGTATTAGTTTATTCTTGCATCACTATAAAGAACTAATTGAGGCTGGGTAATTTATAAAGAAAAGAGGTTTAATTGGCTCATCATTCTGCAGGTTGTACAGGAAACATTGCACTATCATCTCTTCCTGGTGTGGGTCTCAGGAATCTCACAAACATGGCAGAAGGCCAAGGGGGAGTAGGCATGTCATGTGGCGAGAGCGGGAGTAAGACAGAGTGGTGGGGGTGCCACATTCTTATAAAGCACCAGATCTCATGTGAACTCAGAGAGAGAACTCACTCATAACCAAGGGGAAGGCATGAAGTCATTCATGAGGGACCTACTGTTGTGATCCAATACCTCCCATTAGGCCCCACTTCCAACACTAAGGACCACTTTTCAACAAGAGGTTTGGAGGGGACACACATCTAAAGTGTATCAGGGAGTGATGGCTGAAAGTAAGTTGAAGCAGTTATCTATTGCTGGGTAACAAACTGCCCCAAAACTTAGTGATGTCAAACAATACCTCGTGGATTTACTCACAATTCTGTGAATCAGCAGTTTGGGCTCGGCCAAGTGGGAAATTCCTCACTGGTCTTGTCTGTGGCCATTTATGTAGTCATCTGGTGTCTTGGCTGGGGCTGGATGGTCTAAAATGGCCTCACTCCCCTGTCTGCTGGTTAGTGCCTCCCTTTCTGTGTGATCTCTCAACCTCAGAGAGACTAGCTCAAGTTTTTCATTTGGTATTACAGGGATTCAGGGGATGAGAGGAGAAGATAAAGACCTAGTGTGTTGTGAGGGTTCACTCAGGGTAGCAGCAAAAATATTAAAGGAAAATATTAGAGATAGCTTTAGGAAATAGTCACAAACCTTTTCGGAAGGCCAAAGGTTTACATAGCTCATAATGATTGAATGGTTTGAAGGTAACCAGTTCTTACCCTAGGGCATTAGACAGTGGAGTAAATACTAGAAATTGTAAAAGAAATTTCTCCAGATAAGTCTGTTTACCCCCACCTCCATTAGCAAAACCTTTGATCATCCATGCACACTTAACTGACTTCTAATCAGGAGGTGGGCAGAAGTTAATTACCCTCTAATAGTGTTTATCCAAAGACCCTTGTCCTTTGGTATACTAAATAAAAGCCTGGAGTAGGGGCTGCTCCAGGCTGGCTGCCATTAACTCCTTTGAGTGAGTCGCCCAGACACCTCAGCTCACTCTTCCACTGTATTCTGGGTTTGAGTGTATGTTATTCATCTGTCCCTGAGTCAGGGTCTGCATGACAGACCCCTGTGGGTGGTGACCCCAACAGTGGTGTCCCATCTGAGGAAACTCGGCAGGTTTTGACCATTGCTGGGAAGGGAGCACGATGGACTCCCTGAAAACAAAGGGGCAGAGGACTGCACAGTCAAGTCAGTAAAACAGTGAGTCAGTAAGTCATTGATACCTGCTTAGGATTACCAAGTTTTAGGGGGATTGTTAGGCTGAAGTTTCATCATGGGACAGCAGTTAGTGCAACAGAGGCAGTATATAAAAGTATTGACACAGCTGCTTAAGGCAGGGGCAGGGGACTCAGTTTCACAGGCTCAATTAAAAAACTTAACACAAATTGTTGCTTCACTTAATCCATGGTTCCCAGCAGAAGGCACAGTAAATGTAGAGCTCTGGGAACAAGTGGGAAGAACTCTCAAGCAAAATCATACACAAGGGCAGCAGATCCCAGTAATGTTATCACTGGGCCAAAATAACAAAGAGGAAATGGATATTTTGTCTGAGCCCACTCCTCCAATAAGTAGGAAAAAGGCTAACAAACATACACGAGCTATGGGAACTTGTCATAAGCAAGTGGCATTAGAAGGGGAGATTTTAGCTTGCCCTATAGTGCAGGATTGACAAGGCAATCAGGTTCATAGAAAAATAAGGAAAAGCATTAGAGGCAGAAGCCAAACAGCCAAATGAGCAGTGGGTAGAAAGAAAGGCTTGACAGTAAGAAAGCTCACAAACCCGGAGCCTACAAATGCTCTCGGGAATTTAGCCTGTGTGGTGGCAGCAGTGATGGGGAACCAGGCCCAGCATGCCAGAGTTAACCTGCTAGGGAGGGGCAGGAGGCACTCGCCAGCTGATCCGCCTAGCAGACAGCAGCCCCCTCGTAGCAGGGAAAAGGAGTGGTACAAGGGAAAAGTGGCCGTTGCCCCGGGGCCATGCTGCTGCCCTGGACTGTGCCACTGCCTTCTGGCTCCATGGGTGGCCACGGTGAATTTTCATACATTTCTTCTTCACAAATTAGCTAAGATTTAAGTAAAATTTAAGAATTTGTAAGACTTTTTTCTAATAATGGCCACTATTGCTATTCCAACCCTACCCCTGACATAGCTCTCTCAAAATCCTATTTATGTAAAACACTAGCCTTTAAAGGGAGAGAAATAAAAAGAATAAGAGAGAGACTAGAAGAGACAGACATCAGAGAGAGACACAAAAAGTGAGACAAAAGACACAAAGTAGGAAGTAGAGAAAGAATGTTAAGAAAGTTATAGATATAAAAATGCACCTTTAGTAAGAATGGTTATAAAACAAAGTCAGAAAGTTAAGGCACATTGAAAATTGTCTGTGAAAGCCATGAAAAATGTTATAGAAAAGAATTTGTGCAGGAAATGTTGTGTAATTTTTGTTTAGAAGGTCTAAGCAAGTTTTAAAACAGTTGCAAAAGAAATTCTGTGTGTGAACATATTGGCTAAAGTTAAAGAAGTATCATCTAGTTTTTCTATAAATTAGACATTAAAATAGAGCACAAGTTTTTCTTAAAACAGTAACCTGCTCTTTAACAAAGATTATAAAAAGTTTCTTAGCATAGGAACCACCCCTAGAATTTCCAATACACCAGCACCAGCATGGAGACTACGTCCTCATCAAAGTATGGAAAGAAGAAAAAACTCAAGCCAGGCTAGAAAAGACCCTACAGGATCCACAGCCTCAGGTGATTTGGCTTCCATGGACAACCTAAGCCCCAGACATTACCTGAGGGATGCTGAGGAGGACAATTCAGGAGGCTGAATGAATCCTACTCCAGATACAGACACCATTTACTCCAGATAATTTGTTTCTTGCTATGCTTTCTGTTGTATATTGCAACTCACATAGGATATTAATCTTTTTTTATTCTTTCATTTTGCCTGCTACCTGTACTTGCCACACTCTATCAAGCTTATATTTTAAATCTGCATTTTTTCCACACTGATGCTTAGGCAGACACTCCCTTTCCAGCTTCTAACAATGTGACTACTTAGCTAAAAGAAATTAATATACCCCTGGTAGAATTCCTCAGCAATGGCATACAGTGAACTGAGAGGCCAAGTAACACTACAAGCCACTCTTTGACTGGAAAAGAGTGTTGCTAATTTTACTCATAATTATTTTATGTTATTTGCTAATTCTAGGATGCAAAGCCAGAATAAAAGCAATTATTACCTCGGCTGATAGTCCTGTTGCTGCTATGTCTCTTCAATCAACAGGACCCAGTGTTCATAACAAAAAGTGGGGAGATATGGGGGTTCACTCAGAGTGGTGGAAAAAATATTAAAGGAAAATATTAGAGATAGTTTTAGGAAATAGTCACAAACCTTTCTGTAGGGCCAAAGTTTTACATAGCTTGTAATGATTGAATAGGTCGAATGCAACTGGCTCTTACCCTGGAGCATTAGGACAGTAGAGTAAATACTAGAAATTGTAAAAGAAGTTTCCCCAGATAAGTCTGTTTGCCCTCACCTCCATTAGCAAAATCTTTGATCATTTGCGCATGCTTAACTACCTTCTACTCAGATGGTTGGCAGAAATTAATTACCTTCTAATGCTGTTTATTTAAAGACCCTTGTTTTTTTTTTAAAAAAAAACAAAAGCCTGGAGTAGGGGCTACTTGAGGCCGGTGGCTGCTATCCCTTTACAGCACTCTCCTCCAGGGTCTGAAAGTGGACACAGACACCCCAGCCCACTTGTGCCCTGAATACTTTGTGTGAGTGAATTTATTCATTTGTTGTTGAGTCAGGGTCTGCAGGACCAACCCCCATAGTGGGTTTTGGCTCAGATGCAGCATCACATCATTTTCGTCACATTTATTTGGCAAAAATTCTGCAACTCTCTACAGATGGGAACATCTGTAGAGAACTTGAGACCATTGTAAAACATACAGGTTTAAAAGTTTTCTATACTATAGAATTTTATAAATTTACCAAGGAATTATTATATTTATGGGGGATATAGTATATATTATTTGTGAGGATGTGTATGAATGTAGGATAACTCATTGAGCCAGTGTTTTTAACAATATACTTAGAGTATTCTGTCTCATTACTCCTTGGTTTTTGATCCTCAGGCCCCCTTTCATAGTCTATATGTCTAATAGACTTATGAAGTTCATGCTCAATTCCCTTTCCACTCTTAGAATATGGAATTTATTAGTCATAAAACTAGCCTTAGATTATAACTCAGGGGTGAGAAAAACCTACTTGGTTGCCCTCAGTTTTATTATAAACAAACTGGAGGGATGAGAAAGAGTGTAGTTACTTAGAAATAACTTCCATATTGGGAAAAACCTTGATTAATCGTATTGGCTGTTTTCCTAAATTTTATATATATGAAAAACTAGTTGTATTGGTTATCAATGTTATCAACTCCAAAAAAAACACATGCCTGAATTTAAACCATGACTCTTCAAAAATAGATAACTAGAATTACATCAAACTAAAAACCTGATGCACAGCAAAGGAAATAAGAGAGTATAGAGGAATGGGAGATATATTTGCAAACTATATATCTGGTAAAGGAGATAATATATATATATATATATATATATATATATATATATATATATGAATTCAGCTCAATAGTAAGAAAACAATCTGATTAAAATGGGCAAGGAACTTCAATAGATATGTCTGAAAAGAAGACATACAAATGGCCAATAGTTTTATGAAAAATTGTTCAACATCACTAATCATTACAGAAATACAAATTAAAGTCACAATGAGGTATCATGTTATACCTGTTAGAACAGCTATTATCAAAAATATGAAAAATAACAAGTGTTGGTGAGAAGGTAGAGATAAGAAAACCCTTGCACACCGTTATTGGAAATGAAAATTACTATAATCACTATTTTAAGCAGTATGGCAGTTCCTCAAAAAATTAAAAATAGAACTGCTATGTGACCCAGCAATTCACCTTGGGGTATATATCCAAAGAAATGAAAAGGATATATCAAAGACGTATTTACATCCACATGTTTATTGCAGGACTGTCCCCAGTAACTAACATTCAAAATCAATCTAAGTGTCTGTTAATGAGTGACTGAGTGAAGAAAATGGAGTTTATATACATAGTGCAATACTATTCAGCTATAAAAAGGAAGAATAAGAAAGTTCTAACATTTGCAACAACATAAATGAACCTAGAGGACATTACATTAAGTTAAATAAGCCAGGTACAAAAAGATAAATACTTCATGATCTTACTTGTTTGTAAACTCTAAAAGAGCCAAAGTCATAAAAACAGAGAATAAGAGTTTACAGCTCTTTTCAAATTTGTCTAACAGATTTTCCATTTTTTCCCAAATCCACCCCCTTGCCCCCTGGCCACTCCTGTGAAAAAGCACATGACAACAATGACAATAAACACTTTTCAAAACAGAGAGTAAATCGGTGGTTACCAGAGGTTGGGGCATGAAGGATTGGGAAAAAACCTTGACTCTGACACTTGTTAGATGAAAGAAAGACTTAAGACAAATTAAGAGTTTTTAGTTTTAGTCTCATCGTTTGTAAAACATATTTGATAAAAATATTCCCAAATGTTATTTTAAGAATTAAATGAAATATACTAAAAGAGTCGTTGGCCTAAAGTAACCACCTAAATGGAAGCTGCTACTATCATCACGAATGCTCATTTCATTTTCATGCCATTCTTTCATTAATGGAAGAGGTAGCTCACATCCATGCCTTCTAATTCCTTCACCATCCAGTTTTTCCTTCTCAGCTTATTCTTTGTATTCTCAGTGAAAATCACTTTCTCAAAGTTCAACACATATCAAATGTCTAAGGCTGCTTAAGGTATGTCTAAGGCTGAACTTTAGGCATGGGGGAAGAAGTGGATGTTTTAGAATCTCAAGCCATACGCTCTCTTAATGGAAGAAGATGGGAAAGATTCTCAGAGGCAGGCAGAGATGCCAGGTTAGAGTAGGAAATATTCACTAACTGCAGGATGGAATTGAATAGTTCTAAGTCTGAGAAGTCAGTTACCTGTGATGATAGTCTGGAAAGTCCAGACAAAAACCCAAGGTCCAAAACATAAAGTCAGGAGTTAGTGCAGAAAGAACAAAGATATGGCAATGTGCTAGTGGATTAAAATAGACTCGCGACAAATGACATCCTGAACACTACGTTTTGCACACAAAACTCTAAGCATACACATTTTGGCATATTTCTCTTAGGCTGGGAGCATTTCCTTAAGGTACCAGGATTGAGGTAGATACAACCCTTTGTCAGGCTTTTCTGTTCATGTGAGTAAGACTATCCTGTTATGTGTTTTCTTAGTGGAAAGCTATCTTTTAGTCTGGGATATTCCTGGAAAATTCATTGACTACCTTGTGTAGATCCAGAATCCTCCTATTTCACAATGGCATGAGTTGAGGAAGGTTCATTCTGCCCTCCTCCTCATCCTTCTTCTTTATTGCTAGAGGGCACTGCGGAGAGGGTAAGAGCATGATAGGAAACCTATAGGATGGATAAGTAGGATACTGTGTGTATGTTGTAGGTGTGTGGGAATAATGCATGTACTACTTATGTATGTGTGTGTGAAGTTGCACATGAGGAGAGAAAAAAAATAAACAGTAAAATCTGTGATTTCTCATCTTAGTTCTTGGGATTAGCCAAAAATCTGCTCCCCCAAATGTGGTTTGAAGGCAGCCTCACCTTACTACCTACCAGAATTATCCTCACAATGTATATTACGTACAATTCCTGGTTGCAAAATGAGATTGACATAAAATAATCATGTAGCTTTTTAGTGCAAAATCTAAGAATCTCCGGTGGTGAGTAAGCAGTTTTGCAAAGTCAGCAACTCTAATCCACTGTCATATTACTTCTTCACATTAGGCAACATTTGCAATATGGTTCCTACTAGTTTTACCAACTTGACTGTCCTGAGGCAGCTAGAGGTCAGGGTTTTATATTGGGATGCAATAAATAAATGAGTCCAGGGTTGAATACTGATTACTGTAGTGCAAAGACACTGACTACTATAAGTGCAGGCTGTGTGAGATGGTATGGTACAAAAAAGGTCCTGTAAATGAAGATGGGATTCTCAGCTCAGAGTGGTTATCTTGCTGAAATTATGGAGGTAAGGAGATATCAGAGAGATGGAACATGATATCGATACAGGATAAACAACAATGGAAAAATTTATTGCAGCATGGGTGAGTGGAGTGCAGACTCTAGAGAAAACACTCAGACACTGAGTTATGACTGTGTTTCCTCTGCTTGAAAGGTTGGTATGTGATGTCTCCTATAGCCCCAAGATTTTTTCCTTGGCCAAATCCTTCTTGCAACATTGACTCAAAGATTTTATAAAAGGATACCAGATTTAAAATAAATGAGACCCTAACCAAGGTGACTATGTAATGGATAAGCACCTTTACCTCCTTGTCAACATGATTTATTGAGTAATCAGTAACTGATATTGATGATATTCAACTGCCCTAAGACAGCTGCATAAGATGCACCAGTAGGATGCCCTTGAGGAGATAAGTGACTAGCAAGGTAGAAAAACTGAAAAGACCCCAGAAAGTAAATCTTCCCAGAGTGAGGTGGTCCACAGTCGCTCAGCCTTTCCTCTCATGCCCATTGTGGGACCAGAATGTGGAGGAATTTTTGGACTTTGGAAGCTGTGCTTTGAAGTCAAACCGAGTTGCCCTGCATGTTGCGTTGTGGTCCTACATGTATCCTTTCTGAAAGCTAAATAAAGTTGGCTCTGAGTATAGCTTTTTCTGTCTTGTGAGTTTGACTGTTACTCTGAACTCCAGGCTGCTGCTGCTGTTCAAGCTGAGAGCTTCAGATGCCATGATTCTTTTTGACTAGGAATTGGTTGTTAAAGCCTTTGGACTCTGTAAAGTATCAATGACCTTTCTTGTAATGCCTTTGTCAATTCTAGTTTGCATTCCTCTTGATATTTTTGCAGCATGTTGAATTTAACCACCCTTCTTCTTTGGGTCACTTTTTTCCTTCAATTCTATGACATCGTTCTTGATCTTCTTTTATAAAGATGACACCATCTCTGTTGAGAATGCCTGTTCTTTCGATATTCTTCTGAGGCGTAATCCTCTATGTCTTTTTACCTCCTGGCTGCCATAGACAGATGACCCATCCACAACGCTTGTGTAACTTTTTTATTGTTATGTAACAAATTGCCACAACTTAGCAGCATAAAACAACACCCATTTATTATCACACAGTTTCCATAATTCAGGAGTCTGGAAACAGCATAACTGGGTACTCTCACAAAGTTAAAAGAAGATGGGGAGGGATCCCAAGATGGCCAAATAAGAGGCAGTTCTGGACAGTAGCTCCCAGCGAGAGAGATGCAGAAGCCGAGTGGTCTCCACAATTCCAAATGAGGTACCAGGTTCATTTTGTGGATATGGTTGGACAGTGGGTATAAACCAAATAGGGCAAGTTGTGGCGATGCAGGGCACTGTTCTTCCCAGAAGGTGCATGCAACCACCTGGAGAACCAGGGGATCTTCCCTTCTGGGACTTCAGTTCAGATACAGCACTCCACCCAAGCCGCCTATCACCCACAGAACAGGAGATCTTCACCAGGCTGAAAAGCCTCAGCGAGCTGCCTGAAAAGGGTAGAACAGCAACTTTGGCTGACACCAGGGCTGTCAGCATAGATCTAGGCAGAAGCACTGGCTGATGCAAAAGACAGAAAGCTGGCTGGATGGAGCCACCTGCCCCCAAGAAAGAAGGGGAACTGAAAACAGGGAAACAGCTCATATGGCAGGACAGGTCCCCTCACCCCCTGCACAATGCCCAGCAGGCTAAAAAACTCTCATTCCAGAGTTTTGCACCCAGAACATCAGTTAGAGAGTGACCAGGAATGATTGAGCTCGGCAGGGGGAAGGGAAGATGCCATTGCAGAAGCCAGCCTAATTTTCCTGAGTAAATAAAGCACGCAGCAGCTCCACTGAATCTGTGGCAGCCCAGTAGGACCTCTGCAGGCAGACAAAGGAAAGGCCGCCTCCCCAGGCAGCTACCTGAGATCAAAACTATATAAACCCAAGGAGGTGGGAAGAAACCAGCACAAGAAGAATGAAACCATCAAAAACCAGAACACCTCTCCCCCACCATGAAATCACAACTCCTCACCAACAAGGGAACAAAGTGGACAGAAAACAAATTTGATGAATTGACAGAAGCAGGCTTCAGATGGTGGGTAATAACAAACTTCTCTTGAGTTAAAGGAACATGTTCTATCCCAATGCAAAGAAACTAAAAACCTTGAAAAGAGGTTATACAAAACGCTAACTAGAATAATCAGCTTGAAGAAGAACATAAACAACTTGATGGAGATGAAAAACAGAACACAAGAACTTCAAGAAACATACACAAGTTTTAATAGCCAAATAGATCAAGCAGAAGAAAGGATATCAGAGATTGAACATCAACTAAATGAAATAAAATGAGAAGGCAAGAAAAGAGAACAAGAATGAAAAGAAATGAACAAAACCTTCAGCAAATACGGAATTATGTGAAAAGACCTAATCTACACTTAATCGGTATACTGGAAGATGAAGGGGAGAATGATTCCAAGCTGGAAAACACATTTCAGGATATTATCCAGGAGACCGTCCCCAACCTAGCAAGGCAGGCCAACACTCAAATATAGGAAATACAGGGAACACCACAACCATACACCTGTAGAAGAGCAAACCCAAGGCACACAATCATCAGATTCACCAGGGTTGAAATGAAGTAAAAATTACTAAGGGCAGTCAGAGAGAAAGGTTCGGCCACCCACAAAGGGAAGCACATGAGGCTGACAGTGAATCTCTTGGCAGAAACCCTACAAGCCAGAAGAGAGTGGGGGCCAGTACTCAACATCCTTGAGGAAAAGAACTTTCAACCCAGAATTTCATATCCAGCCAAACTAATCTTCATAAGTGATGGGGAAATGAAATCCTTTATGAACAAGCAATTGCTGAGAGATTTTGTCACTACCAGACCTGAAGGAAGCACTAAACACGGAAAGGAAAAACCAGTACCAGCCACTGCAAAAAAGAACCAAATAGTAAAGACCAACAACAGAATGAAGAAATTACACCAACCAAAGGGCAAAGCAACCAACCAGTAATAAAATGGCAGGATCAAATTCACAAATAACAATATTAATATTAAATGTAAACAGACTAAATGCCCCAATCAAAAGACACAGACTGGCAAATGGGATAAAAAGCCAAGAACCACTGGTGTGCTGTATTTAGGAGACCCATCTCATGTGCAAAGACACACACAGACTCAAAATAAGAAGATGGAAGAAGATTTACCAAGCAAATGGAGAG